>JBBPOB010000019.1:0-50968 GCA_038091275.1 Tylopilus subfusipes
CCGGACGCACACTCTATGCGGCGGCCCATGCTGAACGTGTTGCGACAGATCGACTCCGTTCGCGAACTGAGCGCCTTTTTCTCTCATGTGAGCATCTCGACGTACGAGAGCATATATGCCAGTGGGGGAAATATTGACTGGGAAGCTGTGGAACAAGGATTGTTGGATGATATGTTTGATGGACGATGAATGGGCTTACGGCTGACGTCTGTCTAGACTCGACTAGACTCGTCTTCGTCGTTTCTGTTGCCTCCCTGCCTTGCGTTTTTTCTCTCATTTTACTGCACAGGAATGTAATCCTTTATTCAACTTGTAAACGGACTGGGAAGCTGTGGAGCAAGGGATGGTCGATGATGTGATCGATGAATGGGCAACCGGCTAACCTCTCGACTTATACCCATCGCTGTTAGGTGACAAATCCGAGATCTGATTCGTGTCCACTATCATCAACGTTGAACGAACATCAGCATCATCTCAACGCTTTCAACAAGCCTACAACACCAACACCAATCACACAGACCGATGGAAGCCTTCCCCTACACGGTATGATCTTTTATTATTTCTGTACTCTCCTCTAGAAACGCTCCCTACCCTGCACACACGCCTGGACGAGCACCTTGCTCAACATCCAAGTAGCTGGAGTACGTGGATTTTTATTCCATCATGCCCAGCTAACCAATGACTAGAACCTAAACAGCCCGATGCGATGTACCTCCTGATTCCTGACTCCGTTCTGGCCATTCGAATATGACCCCCTGAGGGGGCATGCAACTCTACGGGAAGTACTCGCTTGACTTTTATGACACCGACCGCCGTTGTACGGTGAACACGCCTCCTGTATTCGAACTCTGGGACGTACCTACGTCCCGGTGCATGCTCCTCTGGAGGAAAGTTGTAGTCGTGGGAGGAGGCATTTGGGTTGGAAGGCGAAGAAACACTGTCTTGGAAGGGCAACGTACAGCAGTCATTCGCCCTGGGAAGCCTGCTTTCCTCTTTCCTGACAATAGCCCATGCAGACTGGTAGTGTTCTACTTCCACAGCCCCGTCCCCTTTAGCTCGTCATGTTACTACATCTTGGTTTGTCTTACCTTTGTCTCGTGTGATGTGGTTGTGGTCACGCTGGAAGCTCCTGGCGTCTCCCGGACTCTTAGCGCAGCAATCTCATTGCTGTCTCGGTGTTTTTGTCATCCGTGTCTTGCTTTGCCGCTCTCGCACGGTCATCAGACAACAGAGCGAGGGTATAGAAATGTGTGCAATTTCAGACTATAACATGGAAGTGCGAGCGCATGAAATATCGACAGGTGAGTATCATCATCAGAAGTCGCCCCAACTACGCCGGAACTTGTACTGCATACGTTCCTGAATGTTAGCGGTCCATCTGGGTGCCGCACAGCCAGAGGGTATTCTCGTACCTTGTATGGCAGGTTCTTTCTGTGATATAACAATGAGCATACGATGATCGCGCAGAGACGGCAGCACTCACCTCATCTTCTCGGCTGGTGACTTGGGCTGCTTATAGCCCTGTTCGCCAGTACCCCATTCAGACTGATTCTCCTTCTCCTTTCCAATATCCCTGTACTTGACGGCGGGATCTTGCTTGGGCGCGCCTCTCGTGATCTTGGGTCTTGGCTGAACCGTTTGCGCGGGAGGGTCGTGTGCATGCAAGGCCTCCTCGACCGAGATGCCTTGGTACTTGGCTTCGCGTTCTGCTTCCAAAAGCTCAATGGTTTCGTGGTGGGCAAAATGCTCGAGGTCTTCGGGGTGGTTGTATGATTCGTCTGTTTGCGTTTCAGGGGTCGAGTGGAATTGCTCTGGCGGACCACGGCAAAGGTGAGTCGGGGAGCTGATCACGGTGAACGCGGCTGGGAACGTACCTTCGTGGTGGAGGAAGAACTCTTTCGTGGGAGCGCATCGTGAGCATTTCCGACGGGCGTCGGCATGATTTCAGAAAAAGACGCACCGCTCTCAACATCATAGTGATGCCCCTCGGCACCAATATCATCAAATGAAGGAAGACCCTTGAATCCCGCTGCCTCGAACTCGTCGGGGGACACCTTTCCATCTCCGTTCTTGTCCACCACCTTGAGGATGGTGTCGACGACGTAATCTGCCTTTTTCTGGTGCTCGACCTCGTCCTGGAAGGCGTAGTAGGGGTGGGTGTACGGAAAACCGGTAGAGAAGCGGAGGGGCCTTACTTTGGATTTCTTTTGCGAATAAACGTGGTGAACGCCGTAGATGGCCTCTATTTCTTCGCGGTCCCATACCCCATCTCTGTGGGCCGAACGAACATCAGGGCGTGCATGAGAAAAATACGAGCGGCGTGCAGGGTCTCACCGGTTCAGGTCGTGCAGCTGGAAGAAGCTCTGGAGGTCGAACGAGTCTCTGCGAATGTACCTTGAGCGCTGGTCTCGACGAAAAACGGATATGTGATACACACATGTGGTGTTCAGAAGCCATCTGTGCGGGGATGAAGACGTCAGAAGTGACGATGCGGGCCCGATATTGGGACGTACGTGACGGACGGCGTAGTCGGCGGTGGCGAGCTTCGGGTTCTCGCGGGCATCGTCGTGGTCGCCGTGGGCGGTGACGAGGGCTACGAAAAGGAGGGATGATATTGCCGCGAACGGTTGCATCGAGTCGCAGGTTGGAAACCTCAGCGAGGACCTCGCGACTCCCAGTCCAGGTCAGGACCCCGACCACCACTTGATTGTATCTCTATGTCCTACTCAACTCACCATCCTCGCCGGACAACCCCTTCCGTCAATGCCTCCAGTGCCTCCCTTGCCTCACTCGCCGGAAGTACCCCAAGCACCCCCCTCGCCTTTTCTGCGTATGCCTGCGCAAGATCGCGTGTCCGGGAGACGCCAGACGATGCATGGATCAAAGACAGTGCCTATCCGAGTGTGGGAACGTCGTCGGCCACGGAGATATGCAAGAGGCTCACCCGCTCGACATCACCATCATGCTTGAACCCACGCGCGATCATGGGTTCCAACTCGGGATATTCTTCGGCGGCATACAGCACCGGACCCGTAGCAAGGCCTAGACGGAGATCCGCACCCGAACCTGGCTTGCCAAGCGCCGACGAGGTCGAGAAATCGAGAATATCATCGACGAGCTGCCATTGGAGACGCGTCAGTTCAGGTCGCGTTCAAACGATAGACAACACCCACCTGGAACGCAATGCCGAGATTCCGTCCATAGGCATACGCGACCTCCTTCCATACCTCGCCCTCTCTGCAGCCCCCAAGAACGACAGCAGCCCGGGCACCTTTCGCCATCAGCGACGCGGTCTTGAGATACGTCTTCTTAAGGTATGTACACCACCTATCCGAGAAAGGCACCTCTGCATGCGAGGGTGGCGCATGTAGACTCGATAGATCGACCTCACCGGACGGGAAAGCATGCGACGAGGACGGCGAATCCGCGTTGGATCGAGCTCCCGTCCCTTTCATCTGCAAAATCTCACCTTCGACCAGGTTGGCGATCACGCTCGCAATCAACTCGACGACTTCCACGTCTCCGAGTCGAGAGAGAGCTGCACTGGCTCTACCGAGCAAAAAGTCACCTCCAAGAACGGCGAGCTTGTTGCCAAAGGCAGCTGGCGCGGAGGGTGCACCGCGTCGGAGGTCAGACTTGTCGATGACATCGTCGTGGAGGAGGGATGCTACATGTATCATTTCGACTATCTGAGCGAGACGCAGCTGAGTCGGGAGAAGACTGTGTGCTAGCTGGGGCAATGAAACAGCGAACTCGGCGCAGAGTGAAGGGGGCGGTGAGGGGTAGGTGTCCATTGGGGGAGGACGGAGGTCAAATGGAGCGTTGAACGATGCGGTGTGGTCCGGCATGGAGGGGTTAAAGTCGTTGAGTACGTCTGGACGTGAGAGGGGAGCATTGAGCTGCTCGGAACTGAGACGGGAGTGTTGTGCAGACCAGAGTTTGAGGGGAAAATGTGAGCCAAGCCCATTCGTGGCACGGGAGAAGAGGAGGACGAGGAGGGGACGTAGCTGCTTCGAGGGGTGGTGAAAGTAGTACGACGCGATCTCGGAGAGGGTGGAGTGGGATGAACCCAGCAAGCTGAGCAGCGACGAGCGGACGTGGGCAATCTCCGCCTTGAGCAAGGCGTGCGGGTCGACCTTATTCGAGGACGAGAGCGGCGAGGGACGCGCATGCGACGACTGGGCCTGCTGGGGTGTTGCGAGGGCGCTTGCAGACTGGCGACGCACATATCGTGCCAGTCGCGGAGAAGAGGATGGGGGACAAGACAGACGCACCGTCGACGTTGCCCTCGACCACGTCGACATCGTCGTCGCCGTCGTCGAAAACGAATTTTCGGGATGCGGACGCGCTCTTCCTTTTTTCCCGCGATGCAGGTCCAGGGAGGGCAGGTTCAAGTTCACGTCTACATACTACACACCGTCACCGATTAAACCCACGTCCGGGCGACGTCGCCGTGCTTCGCGTCCGACTCTTACTCCCATTCACCGAGCTCCCCGCCGCCGCCGTCGCACCCATCGTCCCCCGATGCTTGTTCACAGACGGGGCGAGAAACGTCACCAGCTTGCGTGCCTGTAACTCATCGCTTAGCGCGAGCTCTCCAAACACATGGCACTGGCACATGCCTTGATGCGCATCGCATCCCAGTCTGCCTCCGACGTCCCGTTCACCGCGAGCAACAACAGCGGCTCCAGACCTTCTTCCCCGGACACACCCCCGTCTTCGACGGCGAGTACGAGAATCCGCCCGAGCTGTGTGTAGTTAGTCGTAGCGTACCCGTCAGTACAGACGATCCACCTCGTTCGTGGACCCACCGAAAACGCACCTCGCTCTCGACCATCCCTTCGCCCTCTTCCCGCGTCTCGGCCCACACCTCCGCGCCCAGCCCCGCCACCATCCGAATCTCGTCCTTGGTCCTCTGCGGTGCAGCTACACGTGTGTCTATACTGGAGACGCTGCCAGGTTCAGAATCTTGTGGTGTGCTCGTGCTCGATGATCCGCTCGACTTGACGGAAGTCGGGCTGGAGGGCGGCATGCCCGCGCCGGGACCGAGGATGGAACTGCTCGGGCTGCCGTGCGATCCGTGTGCGAGCGTCGCTGCTGTGCTCGTCTGCGAGGCATACGACACGAGTGCGCCTTCAGGTGTGAGCAAGAGCGCGGTATGTATGGAAGGGGGGGAGAGCAGCTGGGAGAGATACGTGTGGAGGTTTGGGAGGACGAGCATCGTAGTGGAAGACAACGTCGAGTGGCGGCGCCGTACGAGGGGAGCATGGAGAACACCGTACATTTCTGCTACGGAAACAAGTCGTCTCGAGATACCAAAGTGAGAAATAAAGAATCGAGGGCAGTATATAAGTTCTAGCTCCCATGGTCATCCAATTGCCAGCACGCCCTACTCGCAGCATAATGTATTGCCAAAGAACGATGGACGGTTCCACCAAATCCCATCCAGTGTCCTCCACCTTCCACACCACACACCTCTCCGCTCGACGCTCAGATTTTGGGGCAGATAGACGAAACGTCTACTTGCGCTTCTTGACAGTACTCTCGTCCTTCTTCTCACCACCTGCAGGGGCGACAGGTCCCTTCTCTTCCTTCTTGTCGTCGGGGCTGGGTGCGTCCGTCTTCTTCGAGCTTGCCTTGGGGACGGGCTTCTGGCCTGTGCCAACCAAGCCGAACAAAGCACCCAACAGGCCGAAAAACGTGACAACGGCTCCAACCAGTCCCACAGCAGTCTCGGGATGAGACGTGATGGCACCAACTGGGTTCTCACGAGCATCGTCTAGGAACACACCAACCTTGGCACGCACGAATCCAACAGGGTCAGCAGTAAAGGCCGGGATTTCTTCAGTTTCACCAACGTCAGGGGTTGCCTTGGCAGCTTCTTCAAGGGCATGCTTGACATCCCACGTTTCGGCACGCAATTTTCCTGCATCCTCGACGGAGTGTCCAACGTAGATGTTGTCGAAAAGGATGTCCTCAGTCATGGTCCAGAGTTCGATACCGACACCGCCCTATACACAAAGACATCATAAGCACACGGTGTGAAACACCGACCATAAGAGAACGCACGATTTTGTTGAGGTGCTTGATAGGTTCAAGATCCTTGAAGTAGGCAGGGTTGGGGATCTTACGGGGAGCCCATTCGCCCTTGTATGCCGGGTTGTCAATCATAGACGCATACCACTTGCCCTTGTACTCAGGGTTGGCCCTGTACGGGCTGCAAAGACATGTTGTCGTGTCAGTACTAGGTAAACAAGCTCACAGGGTTGCTTACCGTTTCCATTCACCACAGCCGGGTGCCTCATCACAAGCCGGGTTGCGGATAGTAGGCGGGATCCAATCACCGTCTTCCTCGTCATCCCATTCCTCGGGCTTTTCAGCATCTGAAAAAAAAAAAAAAAAAAAAAAAAAAAAGTTAATTTCGTCACATATTTCTTACTCGCCGGGATCTCACCAGGGTCCGAGATGTTCTCGGGCTCGTCGTCGAGCCAGCCTTCGGGCTTAACAGCGTCCTCATCTGGGATCTCATAGGGCTCACTCTCATCCCAGTCATCAGGCTACACATTCAAAAGTAAACTTAGCAAGGCCAGCAAAAATATGCCAAGCAATCACGTTTACCTTGACAGCATCAGGGTCAGGGATCTTCTTGGTGTCGACCCAATCCGAAGGCTTCACGTCCTCGGGATCATCAATCTCCTCGGGAGGGTTCACAGGGGGAGTGAAGTCCTCGAGAAGGTTACCCGATATTTCTACTTTGCCGTTGAACTGGACATCGTAGGTGTTGTCGGGGCTGTATTTTGGTGAACAACATGCTCACAACACCTTGGAGAACTGACTCACTTGATGACGAGGGTGTAGACGTTAGTGTCCTTGCCGAAAGATGGCTTGGGAGGAGCACTGAGATGCTTCTCTTCGTGTTCGCCAGTGACGGGATTCTTGTGGCGGAAGATGAAATGCACCTACGTCACGAAATACACATCAGCACAAGATGCCTAGTGGTGAAACTCGACTACCCACCTTGTTACCCGGGCAAGTCAAGTCGGGACCAAACATGACCACCCAAGGTGTCGTGTCCGAGAATTCCTTGCCGCTGGTCTGGAAGCCATCCTCGAGCAACTTGATGTAACCACCACCGCAGTTTCCACCCTTTTGGTACTGCACCTCATACTGAATCACGAGAGGCTTGTCCTTGAAGTCGACAGGGGATGCAAAGGGGGCAGAGATGGCGTGGTGTGCAGCCTTGGACTTTGCGACGAGACCCTTCTTGCCAATGATGAGAGGTGCCTGGGGGTCCTCGACCTTCCACTCGCCGACGTAGGAGAAGGTCTCGCCGCCGACGGGGGTCTTTTTGGTGGCCTCGGAGGCCGTCCAACGTTCAGCCCAGTCCTCGGTGAACTGTTCGACGAATGGGGCGATAATTTCCGTCGCCTAAAAGAGGTGTGAACGAATGTTCGTGGAAGTACGTGACACGTATGCATATGGTTATGCACGACGTGGGTGAACGCACCTTGAAGACAGGGTGGTCTTCAGCGGCGGTTACGCCAGCTGAGGCGGCGGCGGCAACGAGGGCAACAGAGAGCGCTACGCTTCGCATCACGATAATACGAAGGACCAGTTGAAGTAAAACGAGAAGACGGTCGAGCAAACGAGTTGGTGAAAGTCAAAGTGACAGGCGGGCACGCTCTAAAAGCTTTCCGGATGACAACGCCACGTATACTCTCCCACGCTAACGTTCCCAGGACATACTGCTTCAATACACTACCCGCTACGCTCATCCAAGTAAATCTGCGTGACCTGAAGCCGACAGTGCGAGCTGCAATCATCGATTTGAACATGCATGCCAGCGCGACACCGCGATAAGACGTACCACAAACTCGTCGTCCAGGTATTTCGACACCGCTATCTGGTCCCCGAGCCCCTTGCGCCGCCGTGTCTTTAGCACGAGATCCCTCGCGAGCGCCTGCCCAGACGCAGGCTCCAGTGGCCTTAGCTTGATGCTCGTGTCCGTCGGGTCACCTATGACGCGTCAATCAACACATCTGCCCATCGGACGACGCGTCAACTCACCTGGGACGATAGACCAATGGTCAAACACCTGCGAGCAGAACGCCTGCCCCTGCGTCGTAGTACGCAAGTCTGTCTCGAAGCCGTTCGCGTCGATGACAGGAATGAGGGCTTTTACAGTGTACAATGGTGATCCCGCCTTGGGGGTATCTTGTGTGACATGCCCTCTCCGCCTGGCAAGCACAGTATACACAGCAGATATACAATCTGCTGGTGCCTGCACTTCCACATAATATATAGGCTCCATCAAACGCGGCGTAGCCTATTGGGACATGTCAGTCATTCTGTGATGGAACAGACGCGAGGTGAAAAGTGATGAAAATGAACCTACCATCAGGAATGAAGAATAACACACGCGTCGCGCCGTAGGCACTATTTGTCCTCCCCCACGGAAGATTGGTTCCTGCGCCAAGTTGGCGTCCAGTATCCGGAACTTGACATTGCGCATCGCTGTCGCACATCTGTTAGGCAAAATCCACTTTCAGGAACAACACCCTGACTGACGCTCGTCACATAGCGGGCCTTCCCGTGCACCCCACTGGAATCCTTGTTTGACGTATTCCCTTGCCGATCCCAGCAGCTTTTTGTCTACCTACAAAGCAAGGGTCAGTGATGTGGCTGAAATGAGCGCAAGGAACCATTGACTACCTGCGAGGGCAATGTATCATCCAATAGGATATTCGGGCCGCTATCGTCAGGTCCAAACGCCCATATTGACCTCGAGGCCAAAAGATCCCACTGATACGTCTCCTGGAAAAAGGTTCCCCGCTCTTTCGGGGTCATTCGCATCGTCACTCTGCCACGCTCAATATCCTCAGCTATCCCCTTTTCGAGCGGCTCTGCGATCATCGTAATTCTGTTCCTGGTCGTCGCGTCAACCCACACACACGTTGCAATAACGAATAACTAGTCTTGTGACTCACTTTTTGTTTGGCGTATCGGCGTAACACTTTAGCGCGCTCGTCTCCAACACCGTTTCTGCAAACTTTGTGACTGGATCAGACACTTTGATCTCAATTTCCGAGAATAGCTTCCTGAGATCATGCATAACACAATCCAAATATAGCTCCCCAGTACCGATGAGTACATGCTCGCCACTCTCCTCGACTTTGGTGGCGGCAAGTGGGTAGGATTTGTTAATGCTTCGCAGACCTGACAGCATCTTGGGAAGCTCTGACGGCGCTATGGGTTCAATGGCTATCTTGAGAACCGCTTCCGTCACGTGCTTGATGGGTCGGAAAATATAGAGGTCCTCTTCAATATCAAGGGAGGCAAGAGTAGCAGTCTTGGAGATGGATGCGTCGACACCACCGATGAGGACGAGGTTCCCGGCGGGCACTTCGTCTGCTGGGATGAAGTATCTGGAGGTGAACGGTAAGATATAAAGATGGCATATAAAGCGAAGCACTTTTCACCTGGCTTCACTTATCCAAAGCCCTTCGACTGTAGCTTTCATCATATCTTCTTCATCTTCCGGTGAATAACCCTCTCCTAAGACCTTGACCTGTGTGTCCTTTCGTAATGTTCCGCTCATCACACGACCAAATGCTCTGAAAGACTGAGCGTCCGTCGTATGGTACAGCTTTGTTATCTGAACCATCAAGGGTCCCTCTGCGTCACAAGCTTTCATAGATAAAGCAAGTTCCGAGGTCTGTGGACCTGTGTATGTCCGCTCCACTTTCGCAGGTGCTCCAGCCACCGGTGATGGGATGTGCTCCACGATCATATCGACGAGCCCAGTTGCAGGTCCGAAGAATTGATCAAGCACCACCTTTAGCAGTGGTCGGACATCCATTTTATACATTACGGGCTTCAGTGTGATGTTGAGCGATGCGAGTGTCTGTTTGAGATCATCTGTCTCCTCGCTAAGCACATGACTGTATAGCTTATAGAGAGGCTCCAGGATGAAGTGGACGAATGTCCGAGACTGCTCGGGGTCAGAGGCTTTACGCGTAAACTTTCGTGTCCCGTCGTTGAAGTAGATGTCTCCCCAGAGACGATCAGCGAAGGCAGACACATCAAGCGGACCGTATGTGTCTGCGTACATCTGAGTAAAAGACCGAAGGGTAAAACACCAAGCCATGTCAGTGCTCCCGAATGCGACATTCCCATTTTCAGGGCTTAGGCGCAACTCGGGATCTGGATCGATACCACTGTTGAGAGTCGGTGGTGAGCGAGATTCTCCGGTTCTAATGAATGCGAGCAGACCTGATGAATGTGTTGATTTCCTCGATAGTGTGTCTGATTTTGTAATAAGCATCAGTAGGTTTGATGCGCAATTCAAGGATAAGTCGATCGATTTTGTTCACAAGTAAAGTGATTTTGATACCCTCTTGGAGGGCGTGGCGTATTATGGCTTCAGTATTGACCATCATCTGTGTAAGTCCTTCAGTTTAGGATCACAGTCGCAGTTGTGAGACCGACCCCTTCAACAACGTCAACCACCAGTAAAATGCCATCGACCAATCGCATGGTCGATGCAACTTCGTCCACAAAATTTACATGTCCAGGTGTATCGATGAAATGCACCAAATGTGATTTGCCACTGGTAGTTGACAAAACCAACGACATTGGCGACGACTTGATCGAAATCTCTCGCTCACGCGATAGGACATGCGTGTCGGTATATTTTAACTGGAAAGGAAGGAATATAAGCCATAGCCGCCGAAGGAAACCAACTCACAAACCGAATGATCCGCGTCCCACACGAGTTTATGCGTTTCGAAGACCAACATATCCATAAGCGCCGTCTTTCCGTGATGCAAGTGCCCAACTACCGCGACATTTCGCACCATCTCAGGGAAGGACATCATGTTTAACAGGAACCTGAAGCGACAATCCAATGAAGGTTAGTAGGGACCTAGCAGTGTGTAACGCACCCCTTGTCGAAGCGCGTCTGTGGCATGTCTTTCTCTTCCACCGTCCATTTGCGTACTTTTATGGGGGCGACGATTGGTTCTGAAAGTGGTTGGGCATCTTCTTCCTGCACAAGGGTCTCCACATCCGGCCCATACACTTCTTCGGCAGAAGGATAGTATTGCTTGTCTTCGTGCAGGATGACAGCATTATGCACGGGTTCTGGTTTCAAAGTCGATATTGAACATCTCCATATCCCACCAGGATGCACTTACCCTCTACTTCCATGAGCGCGCCTGCTTCCTCTGTCTGCATTGGCTCCTCTTCATAGCCTTCGAGGGTAGGTACAGCTTCGTGCCGGGGAGGTTCGCCAAAGCCCGTGTCCATCGCCTCTTCCTCTTCATCCTCAGAGCCCAGGTCGGCGCCAATGTAGTTACCGAACTCATCGTAGTCTTCGAATGAAGCCATGGTAGGGAACTGAAGGCGCTGTTGTCGTACCCGCGATCGAGTGCAAGCGTTGGACGCGTAGCAGTGGAAAAGAATAGATTTCAAACTCCGGAACTTGGTGACTTTGCTAGTACTTTCTGCTTCAAAGTCCTACACTCATAAATGACCGTTCGATCATAACTCTTGGACTATCGTTCACCATGTCTACCTTGCCAGACGAAACACTGAGAAAGGTTCGTTTTCTCTCTCGATCCCGAACCTTTAGCTTACTCGTCATCAAAGATCCTAGTCCAGATTCAACAAACCGCAGTTCAGTCGCAGCGTTCGCTGAACTTGGCCAAGCAACAATGTGCTACCAAAGAGCGTGAACGTCGAATCATCCAGCTAACAATCGGTGAAATATCGACCATCGAAGGAGACATTAATCTGTACAAAGGCGTAGGAAAGATGTCAGTTGTCTTCTTTGGATCATTTGCGCGTCAGGCCGCTGAATCACTAGCTGCTCAGGTTCATGATGGTGCCCCATAAGATTATGGAGCAAGAACTCAAAGGACAGGAGAGAGAACTGGTGGACGACATCAACAATCTTAACAAAAAGGTGATTCGAGTGTTCCGTGTGATCCATCGGCTAAAGTGCACCGTCTCTCAGTCAAAGTTTCTGGAGAAGCAGTTCAATGACGCCCAAGCTCAACTACGTGACATCGTAGGTGCCATCCGTGGTCTGTACCGCAGGCAGCTAACTATTTCCGACAGTTCCATCATAGCCCAAAACAACAGTAGATCGCATAAATCCCGTCGTTGCAATTTATTTGCTTTGAGAGGGAATACTTCTACACCAGTTCAGCTGCGTTGAACGGGGGACGTAGTCCCTATACTGGATGACACACGAAACATGTTTTGTGGACGCAGTCATCCACGGAGAGCAAATACAGGAGGAATCATAAATCACCAGTAAGCACTGCCAGATGGCCAAGCTGTAATCAACGATGCTCCAGTGCACGCCAAGACACACGTTGAACAGGAAATGTGTGGGTATGGATGCCAGTTTCCCAGTTCCTGGTGGCAAACCACTGCACGTCCCGGAAAATGGCGCACTCGTCCTTATGCGCCACCCACCCATTCGTCTGACACGCCTACGAAGCAATACTGTCACCATTGTGGCTTGGATATCGTATGTGGATGGAGTCACCTTGGAACAATACCACGCAGTCTTGCATCGTGCGCATTTCTTCACGTTCGCATCCACTTTTCCACAGACCTCACACTTCGCAATCCTGCCCCTCTCGAAAATTGCTTTGCTCGTCCTGAGCATCGCCTCTAGCGTGTGCGGGAACACCTTTACGTGTGCGGCTTCTTCCAGTCTCAAACCAGGTGGGCTAAACGCAAATGTGTGCTGGGTGGCGTACAGCACTGCGATGGTGCTCCCGGGAGTACATTGCGCTTGGAACGAGGCACCACGGTCGTCAGTGTGGAACGCAACCAGGATTCGGTTTCCTTTTTTGTCCTCCACTTGTAGCGAGAGGCGTACCAGGACATTACTACTGACCACCCGGCCGAGGAAGCACCAGTGCTTCCGCGGTTTGGTAGATGAGAAGTACGTGTCGTTCATCTCGTATTCGGCGGGTAGATTGAGGAACGTAGGGAAGGTATTGGGGTTATTGAGGTCGGAGGTGGATAGAGGTACCATTGGTGAGTTATGCTGCTACAAGTATATGTGGTGGAGACTCTGGAATTGAATATTAATCACTCTTTGGCATCCACTATATATAGAGGACGGGGCGTGACGAGTGACGCGCTTGGAATCTGGTATGGTTAGGCGCCCACGGTGACGGGGTCCCAAAGTGACATGAGGACTCCTGTCCCTGGCTTCTACACAGAATTTTCTACCATCAGGCGCTTATCGACCAATAATCGCAACTGTCTTGACAAACTCCCCTCCTCCATGCCGTGACGTCCTTTCGGGTCCCTGGAAGGCTACATTGAGCCATCTGTGGAAGCAGCTGGAACGTGTGTCAGATGGGCCCACTTTAGGAGTATCTTGATCAACATTTGCCCCACTTCCATCCTGACGCCCACCAATGGAACGGGGCTCAGCAGACCCTAGGTTACGTTCTGGCGGCGATCGTTCCACGGACTCCACGTCTCACATCTACAAGTCTCGCAGCTCCACACGGAAATAGGTCAAATCTTCGGTTACCGGTTTTGAACGTAGGCGTCTAGCGGTCCGTCAACTGAAACTCGGAAATCAAGGGTGACGGGGATGTTTACTTACCATCCCCGATGGGATCTCACGCAGAACTGGAGAATCTTCATTCTTTACGCAGGCTGCGCCGTTCTTTATGAGAATGTTACTTACTTGACCGAGTCTTCCATTAACTGCTAGACTCCGACCCAAGTGCCTCATGTACGCCACGCCTTGCCATATTAAGAACTTGCCGCGGTGTCTATCACTGGCAGCACAAACTAGCCCCGCAGTCAGTTCCCGGCGCTCAAACTCTGACGTCCTGAAGGCTTGCAGTTGAAGCCGCCACAAATTCGATGGCGTGTACTGCTGCACGTTCGGAATGACTCAATACGCCGCGACAAAGATGAGCGCTGAGCAATTCAGCGTCCTGATCGCGATTACTCACCATTAATGTAGGCCGTGACAATGCCGGTTCAGGCCCGGGTCACATGAGCGGTCCGCTTGAAGTCGCCGGTACAACCGGATGTTCATCGACGTTCATCTTGGTGTCGCTCCCCCCGGCGTATTGTCCCTGTATCTGACCTGTATTGTTTCCATTTCGACACTCACGTAGATGGATCTACGTCTCTCAAGCAGCTCTTATCCTAAGTTCGGGTCGTCTTTGTGCTCATGACGATCCGCGCTCAGACTACATTCCATCTCGGCGCAGGCACATGCTGATCTACTAGTTTATTATTTCTGTGCGTGTTCCGAGTTCTGCTCTTGTCTTTTCCGTCGGTGGAATGTATATTTTAAATACTGGGTCAGCACACCTGACACGGAGTCTGTTTGTTGCGGTGACAGTGGGTCGTGATTTGCTCCACAGCATCCAATGCCTGTCTATCCCGTCGACACGTGCGGATTGCGTGACGACCTAAGTATCATTGCCAATGCAAGGCGTGTGTTTGTTATTCGTGTGGATACTAATCAATTTGTTGCTGAAGGTGTGTCCGGACTTTTGTCCACTCTAGTACCCATAGAATGCGTTGCCACGGATATGGCCTCGCAGGTTGCCCAGCCGGTCCGCTTTCCACTTCCGTTGTTCCTTCTTACCATTTTGTCAACTCATCAGTTTTACAGATTGAACTTACGCAGGGTTCTTGCCGGCATCAAGTAAAAAGGATCAAATGAAACCGATTAAAAAAACGCACGATTGTCGCATGGCATGGAAGTGCTGGAATTCAAGTTTGCCTCAAGTGCCTCTCCACCAGAATCGTCTTCGAGGTGAATCTCAACTACCTCCCTGACCCACTTGGTCACATTATCATCATGATCAGACTGATTAGATAAGTGTACTTTGCAGTTACAGCGACACCCGAACATGTTGCGACAGCTTTCTGCACGTGTCGGTTTGCTTGTTCCCGGCAATCGTTCCGACGAGCTGGATGGAGAAGAATTCAAGCTCCCCAAGATGACTTCCTTAGTCATCATAATTGCCTTCAACGTTATGCTGCAGGTACGTGGTTATGCCATGATAGTACACGGGTCCGTTGGTGACATTTGTCCTGCTAAAGATGTCCTTTTTCATCATCATCTCTTCCTCAAACAAGTACGTGGAGTACCTAGGCGGGAGTGCAACCTTTTCTGGCCTCGTTATCGGTATACCCACCCTGTTCAGTGGCATGATACTCTTTCCGATGACGAAATACGACAGAGGTAGACTACATCAGTCTTTATTTTATAACCGAGAATCAATGCTAATCCTGCGTGTAGGACGATACGCCACCGCATTGCACATAGGTTGCTTCACAGGCTTTCTGGGTCAGCTCGCGTATGCAACCGCATATCTTGCTAATTTCCTGTGCTTGATCCTCATCGGGCGGATCTTGAGCGGCGTCTCATTTTCAGGCTTCATGTACTGCAAACGATACTGCACTGATCCTTCAATTGTTGGGATTCGCCGTCGAACGACACTTTCCAGCTGGTTAGTGATTGGACAAGCTCTGGGAATGACCCTCGGCCCCTTCTTCGGCGGTGCGTTGTACAAAGTCGGATTTCAAAGCACGATCTTCAACGGGTACACCAGCCCTGGCTGGGTTATGGCTCTCTCCCACCTGATCTTCTGGTTGGTCGTAGCCATATATTTTGAGGATGTGCCCACACCGGAAATGAACGCGGAGCTTCACGAAACAACAGCTGCCACCCCTCCCGTCGAAGAATGGAGACAAAACGGAGACCGGACACCGCTTCCTCATTCTGCGCAGACTGCCCGCTCCTCGTCACCATTACAAGAATCGTTTACCGCCCAATTATCCCGTATCACACTCCCACAGTGGGGCGTCATTATCTGCATGTGTTGGTTCTCCATGATTTGCTTCTTCATCCTCGGATCCTGGGAGGCAATCCTCCCCGTCTTCGGTGCTGCGACCCCGGCCCTCAAGTGGTCTCCCTTTTCAGCAGGGAATTTCATAGCGCTAGGCGGCATCACTACATTTCCATTCTTCCTTGCGAATTTACTGTATGCGCGTCGTATTCAAGATCGACAACTACTCGCTTTTGGGATTGGCTTGGGTCTGTGCGGGCTTTTGGTCTTCGTTTCGCTTCTCGCCACTGGCAAAGTCATGTATGGTTCATTATTTGCGTGCTGGTGGTCAATAGCTCTCGGTTTCAATCTCCCCACGACTGTGACGCTCAGTCTCTTGAGTAAGCAGCTCCCCGCTGAATGGACCAGGCGTGCTTCTGTGGCCATTCAATACTCCATTTACGTTGGTCGATTGACAGGCGCAATCTGGGGTGGTTCGGGCGTTGCCGTTGGTATGGTTAACTTCGTCGGGCTCGAGATAGGGCTCGTGGGCATAGGGGGGGTCCTCTTTATGACGCTTTGGAGAAATCTCAAGGCAAAAACTGGCTAGATGTGTAGACCAAAACTGCACAAATCAATGTAATGTATATACTTGTCCGTACCAGGTAGCTTCCAACCCTCTACTCCACCCCGTGTTCTTTCCTTGGTTCTTTCGGTGATATGGAGTTGCTTCATCACGTTATCACTCGCCATCGCCGTCGCTTGGGCAAGTAAAGCGGAGATCGATGAACATCAACCACACTACATGCGGATGACTTGAGTTGTGCCTCGCGAGGATATGGACAATAAAGTCCATCTCACAGCAAGACGACCCGTATGTCTGTTCAGTTGAAAGTGATTGCTCAAGATAGTATAGTGAACTTCTAGTTTGGTACGAGGCGAGGGTCCGGATACGGAGTCTAGCGCCTATGTTTGACACCATAATGCTATAAAATCGCTAAATAATGCGTTATCTATCCTGCATCTAGTCAAAGGAGATTCCCGAGTCGAAATTGTATGACACAGACCTTCAAAACACAGGGTCCTTGTCGTACAAGAATGTGTCAAACTCCACGAGTACAGGGAGTATGTTGCTTGGCGGACGTCTGTGACAAACTTGGTTATAGTGCTAAAACGGCATGCCCTTCACCATACCGTATCAAAATGGCGGCGTTTGATGGGCGCTCGATCGTGTGAGGAGGCCGCAAGAACACAAATCGTAAATGTGGAAGACATGTTTCGTAGCCAAACTGATCATTGATGGATGAGCAATTTAATGAACCATGGGAATGCGACATGAGTCCCTGTTCGTCGGACTGTGGCGAAGAGACTCGCTTGGCTGCCAATCTGGGGAGTCGTGTCATCCTGACCTGCGCCGTGCTCACTTTGTGGAAGTTAATATGAGCGCCGCATCAGCAACGATCCACATCTCAAGTGGGCCACGTCAGGGGAAATGACTGGCTCTGGATCCTGGGAAGGGGCACTGTTCCCGAGCGACGAGTGTTAATCTGCATGAGAAACGATACGGCCTACTTTGGAGGGGAATAAATCTCACACGAGGTCAACCACGAGCGGCTACACGGCTCGGTACTCAATTAAGCACATGACGGGAGAATTACGAGCAACATTCGCTCAGTGACAAGTTCATGATGACATTTTGATAGAGCAGGCAGTGCTGACTTGATAACGATCGCCCCATTGACACCCACAACCTGTGATTAAGTTGAATTAGAGCGCTTTCGACTGAACGCCACTGGCAAGGGGACTTGTGCCAACCCGCGGAGTGACGTTGTACTGATTGTGATTTTCATTCACCGGCAATGTGGCGGACGGGTGCTAGGAGTAGAATTGAGCGCAGCAGGGAGGCAACAAATACCCTGTGTGGTGAAATTAAATGACTTGCTGTAGATCCAGAACTTATGTACTAGTTTCACTTTGAGCGAAACGCCCAGGTTCCAGATTGGAGAAGGTGGCAGGAGGCCCGCGCATGCACAGTGGGAATCAAAGTCCAACTCCTCTTCAAGTTCGAGTCAGCCCTGACCCACAGCAATGAGGGAAATCATTTACGTTCAAGCTGGTCCGCTCTCAAACTATACTGGAACCCACTTCTGGAATACGCAGGAGAACTACTTTGACTACGATGAAGACGAGATCTCCGTAACTGACTATAACATCTCATTCAAGGAGGGGCGTGACGAACATGTACGTCCGGTGTATCTGCGACAACCCGCCCTGGCGGTGTATTGCCTACGCTTAGTTCGTAGAACCAGCCCACCCTATGCCCGAGGCTCCTTGCTTTCGACCGGAAATGTGCGAGTGCTTCTTCCAAGGGTCATCCAGGCACGGGCTTATGCACTGTGGTTTTGTAAAGCAAATTTTGGCACGCTTGCAAAGGATTCGCATCAGGAAGAGGCTCCGACACGGCCGACAACTTGGTGAGCCTGTCGAATCCATAGCATGACGGCTCGTTCTTCCTGTCATGACAGGTACGGGGGCTTAGTTCGCCAGCAGCAAGAGCGAATACCCCGCAGTGAATACCATTCTCGTCTTGACCTCGAGGGTGACAATGAACACGCAGAACCCATTGTTACGAAAACCAGATACTGGTCCGATTTTAGCCGTGTCTATTTTGATCCTAAATCGATACAGGCGATTCCGGATGCACAAGAACTTGCCGAAGGCGACTGGAATGCCAGTCGCGAGACCTTTTCGCGGTATGACGATGTACGCACGCTACCACGTTTCATTCCACCAAGCTAAGGTGTCAGGCAGGATGTAGAACTATTGGACGGGTCTCTCCGCCTCCTGGTGGAGGATTGCGACAACTTTCAGGTGAAGAGGACGAAGTCGTCTGCAAGCAAGCACTGATTGGTGGCATTCAACGCACAGGGGTTACAAATGATCCAAGACACGTCGATCTTCGGCGGTTTCTCAAACTCCTTGTTATCTGCCTTTCGTGAGGAGCATCCAAAATCCACGATAATGACGTTCGCTTGTCTTTCAAGCATTAACCCACTTGATGTCAATCTGGGAGATGTGGGCTACCATGTTCAATTGATGCATACATGGGTCCAACTCATCTTGTAAAAGTCATCCCAGATAAAGCGAGTTCTCAACGACGCCCTTTCATTACAGAGCGTTGCCGAATTTTGCGATCTGAGCGTACCGATTTTATCCTCCCCTCTCTGGGAAGAGAATTGCTGGTTTCCTGGACATGATATCGATGTTCGTTTCCGCTAGCCTGTTAATTCCGAGACTAATCTGCAGCAGGACAAATCTCTGTACCAATGCTCCGCAATTCTATCAACTCACATTGAGACTGCAACCCTCCCGCTAAGGTAATCCTCATACGTAGTTTTGCATTCTTATCAGTTAAGCAGTCTTCGAATAGGTTGAGAGGTGGCTTGGACGACCTCCAAACAATGGCCGCCCATTTGAATTGGAGAAAATCATCTCCATTTACTGTACTTCGCGGTACTCTGTGTACAGAGGGCTTGTTTACCGAAAAGCTCCAGAATATCCCAAGCTTATCGATCCACTCCAACGTAAGTTATAGAGACATCGTACGTTGGCGATACTCGACTTCATTCCAGGGCCGGGCACTCTTCGCACGACGAGACGTATCTCGTGGGCTATCTCAGGATGAAGTAGCGGTCTACGATGCCTGGAGTAATGCACATGAACTAAGAGAACCTTTCTTTACGTGGTACGCATTTTTCCCGCCTATGTAACACGGTCTGAACCGGCGACGCTCTGGAAAGGCACCATTTACCGAGCTATCCAATTCCCACTTCCTTCCCTCCGATCTTTCCGGACACCAGACCTAAAGCACTCAAATTAATATCTTCATTATCGACATCTCCGTCCACGGGAGGTCGACTATCTGACTATGCTCATTTAGTGGAGAGCGCAGCAAAGCGACGTGATAGCGCTCTCTTAGCAATGGGCCTAGAGGAGGACGAGGTGAAGGAGTTGGTTAGTGCTCTGTGGGATATTGTGGACGAATATGGGGACAATGGGGACGGCGGTGATCTGAGTGAAGGTATGGGTGAGGACGAGGAGTAGCTGGAATGAACGCAAGTGGACCATAGTGTGGAGCAGCCACTGTAATAGGTCAGGATATGAAATGCGAAGGGTTGGCATCGTGCAGTTGTCGCCATTGCGGACCATCTCGACAAGCGTCATGTAGCAACGCCCCAAGCAGCTGCTTTCCATCGTCACCGGTGGGTACCGAGTCCACAGGCATGGTGACCATGTTCATGGCACAGTTCACTCGACTGCAGCCGCTACATGTTTCAGCAGTCTCCTCCAAGTCTCGCCACAACGGTGATGACCTATGGCAGACGCGAGCCATGAAGAAACCCGGCCGCCCCCACCATATTCCTCTCCTCTCAATACTACGCAACGGATACATGTATCACCGTGAACAAACGTGAGCAGGAACAACGACTAGCGACCCATACGATGGTCAATACGGCATCCGCAAAGCAGCTGGGATGAACGGAAGTTCCGCAGCTCTTTCATGCCAGCGTCCCATTGAGCCACGAGCATCTAGGCAAGCCGAAAAGGTGTCTTACAATATACTAACTTATTGTCAAAAGGACTTTCTAGGTGTTGCCTCTCCTGGGGGTAACGTTACACTACCAAACTCGTTAGGCGGCCGACGTACCCAGCTCGGATGCCGTACATTCTGGTGATCCGATCAAGACTGGAAATTGGGCAGGCACTTTATTACCTACATGGCCAAGATTCATGGAACCAGACTAGCGAATCTCGCTTTTCCCCACCTTGGGCCTGCCGCTAACCATCGACTCTTCGTAGACCTCTGCTAAGATGAGCAAGGAAAACAAGGAGGAAGGCTCTCCCCAAACGGTCGAGGAAAACCTCCCAAATCTTTTCGGTGCTGCTCAAGGTCTTATGAGCAATCCTGCAGAAAATCTATTCGGAGCACTGATTCCGCAAATACAATCAGGTAGCGCTGCGGTGGGGGGACTTGAAGCCCGTGCTGAAGGATTGTTAAAAATAGTTGCATCTGATGGACTGCAAGGTGCGGTGCGAGCTGTCACCTCGCCCACAGGCACCCTCGTTTCTACGACCGCCAAACTGGCGAAGTCGGCAACGTCTTCTGCTGGCCTCGCCATTGGAGAGACCGTCCATACCATCGAATCTTCCGTAGGAAGTGCGGTGCACGCTGTCGCCCCGCCAGCTGGCACCCTTGTTTCTACCACCACCGAACTGGCGAAGTCGGCAACGTCTTCTGCTAGCCTCGCCATTGGAGAGACCGTCCATGCCATCGAATCTTCCGTAGGAAGTGTGGTGCACTCTGTCGCCCCGCCATCCGGCACCCTTGTTTCTACCATCACCGAACTGGCGAAGTCGGCAACGTCTTCTGCTGGCCTCGCCATTGGAGAGACCGTCCATGCCATCGAATCTTCCGCGGGTGCTGCAGTGCAAGTTGTCACTCCGCCGACAGGTACCCTTGTTTCTACCACCACCGAACTGGTGAAGTCGGCAACGTCTTCTGCTGGCCTCGCCATTGGAGAGACCGTCCATACCATCGAATCTTCCGTAGGAAGTGCGGTGCACGCTGTCGCCCCGCCAACCGGTACCCTTGTTTCTGCCACCACCGAACTGGCGAAGTCGGCAACGTCTTCTGCTGGCCTAGCCATTGGAGAGACCGTCCATGCCATCGAATCTTCCGTGGGAGGTGCAGTGCAAGTTGTCACGCCGCCGACAGGTACCCTTGTTTCTGCCACCACCGAACTAGCGAACTCGGCAAAGTCTTCTGCAGGCTTCGCTATCGGAGAGACTATCCATACCATCGAATCATCCGTAGGAGGTGCGGTGCAAGCTGTCACCCAGCCCACTGGCTCCCTTGTTTCTACCGCCGGCGAGTTGGCAAAGTCGGCAAAGTCTTCTGCGGGCCTCGCTATTGAAGGGACCGTCCAAGTCATCGAGTCATCCGTGCGGAATCCTATAGGCGTTGTCGGTAATGTAGCGAACAGTGCTGCAAATGTCGCTGCGTCGGAGACCAGCGGCATGGCTCTAGCGCTCGCACTGGCTAGACTACGCACGATCATCTGGGCTTATCTCGCCAAGCTCCCCATCGTGGGCCGGTACTTTGTCCACAAGAATCGTGTCGGCGTGCCCATTGTCGATACGATCGTTACAGAAACAACGCCTTTGCTGGGTGCTGCGACTAAGCAGGCCGGGGGGATGTTTCGCCGCAGGATAACCCCATTGTTCAGTTCTCTCCCGTTCCTCGGTGCTCTAGATAACGCGGAATCAGGCGAACATGGGATACTCTTCAAAGCGTTCATCGAGCTTTACGTTCTGGCAAGGGGTGGTGGTGGATGGTTGTTGTGCGTAGCGGCTCCGTGCGAGATACTTTCCAACACACTAAACCACGTTGTAGTACACACTTACTGGAACATTCGCTCGTCATAGCCCCTGCTGTATCCTTGGGACATTTGTCAACCACGGATCTTGCTGCAAGCACTATCGGCACAGCTGTAGCAAGCGTGACAGGATATAGCATTATCCAGGGATTTGCCAGGTCAGCCTATTTTCAATAGTTTTTTCGCTACTTTTTTGTGCCTGCAAAGATTCTAATCTTACTCTCCAGTTCATTGGACAAAGTCCTTGTGGATGCTCCAAACCGTCGCGTCGCAAAGATAGCCTGTGCACAGGTAGCAATCGTCATTGGCATCGTCTTATTCGTAAGAACAGGCTCTCGTTTGATTCCGGTGTAGATTCCGATTTATTTTTTTCTCCAGCCGATCACCAGTCTGTGGGTCGTTCAGTCTGGCACTTTGTTACAGCGACTCGGCCAACCGGCAGAGGTCGCCGTCCCCGCGAGCCAGTTCCTCCAAATCACAGCCGCAGGTCTTCCAGGATATGCGATTGGAGAAATAGCAAAGTAAGTGGGTGTATTCTCTTCGAGACCAGTGCTGACACCTGTAATAGGCGATATCTAACGTCCCAGGGTAAAATGTCGTGTCCAGCAATAACTATTCTTTGCTGACGTTTACT
Organism: Tylopilus subfusipes; assembly: GCA_038091275.1. Lineage (NCBI taxonomy): Eukaryota > Fungi > Basidiomycota > Agaricomycetes > Boletales > Boletaceae > Tylopilus > Tylopilus subfusipes. The sequence continues at coordinate 22,905 of JBBPOB010000019.1, forward strand.
CCTATCGTACGTGAAGGGCTTTCCCGTGTGCACACGCTGCTGCTGTCGGCCATCGCACCTATGAACGTGTTGTTGAACTATCTTCTCGGTGAGGTACTTCCATACGGATTATTGGGTCGCATGGACTGAACGGTATCCTGTGTCACTTTCCGCAGTTCATGGCCCGATACCTGCCCTTCGGTTAGGTTTCATTGGAGCTCCACTTAGTACTGTCTTGAGTAACAGTGCGCTTGCCATCGTGTTGATCATTTATATCATCCTGCGAGCCATACGAGATGAAGTGGAATATCTACAAGGGCAAAATACCGAATCTGTCGTTACATCCAGCAACACTGTTCGTCCGACAGTCGACAACCATTCAGAAGTCACTTTCTTCGCAGGCATAGGAGCGCTGATATTAGTAGGCATATCCGGCGTCGCAAAAAGCGCATCTCAGCTCTGGTCAAAGGACTTCGGAGGAGGTGAGTCCACGATTCTCGACGCCTTTCCTTTGTTGCTGACGCCGTCACAGTCGTTGCGTTCATGTATGCTCTTTATGTGTGCTAAGGTGAACGTTGCTAAGACATTACTAGACTGGGTCCAAACGCCCTCGCTACGCAGGCGGTATTGCACACGACCGCCACGACGCTGTACCAGGTTCCGAAAGCGTTGGGCAACGCCTCGGAAGACCGGTAATGGCTCTGCTATTGCACTGCCCGTTTTAAGGCTCACTCGGTTCCCTACAATCAGCATGAAAAAATGGATCGTGAAAGGCGACGTACAACGTGCCAAGCTTGCAGCCGTTGTCGCGTTCGCCGCCACTTTGGCAGGGGTCATCGTGATTGGGTTTGTCTCGTCAAGGGTGGGGGATCAGAAAACGCTGACTTGTCGTTCTTCTTCCTAGCAATATCCTCCTCGCGTCTAAGGCGTCGTGGGGAAAGCTGTTCAACAACGATCCCGGTGAGTGCACCAGTCGCTCTACCCACGTTCCTGAGCCATCCAACTGAGGCGTATTATGCGCACAGTCATCATCCAGAGCGTGGCCGAGCTACTGCCTATCATAGCCGCCTTTCAAGCCGTTCATGGTCTGGGTGCGTGGGTCGACTACTCGCTCGGATCTCTCGGGAAGACGGCTATGTTCCCGTCGATCAATGCCGGGTAATTCGTCACGGTCTTTTTCTTTACGGACATGTTTCTGACGCGTCATAACCAGTGCGGACTATATTCTAGGTTTGTATTCTCTCTGAATGGTTTCGTAGAGGAGTGACTTGACCGGCGTGTATATCATTGCAGGTATCCCGCTTGGCGTGTATCTCGCGTTACGGCAGAAATGGGGACTCGCTGGTATATGGGTTGGCTTGGCCATCAGTTTGGCATGTTCCTGCTCGGTCGCCGCGATCGTGTTAGTGAGGACCAACTGGAAGAACGCCGTGGACAAGACGGGAAAGAAAGTTTCTACAAGATCGGAAGAATAGGTTCGACCCGCGACCGACCTTGGCGCTTCCGTGTGATTATGACTTGTAACGTACATAATCTCATCCCGTTTCGCGTTTCACGGACTGTAACGTCTTGATTCCCACACTCCGTGAACCCATGAATGCATTGTATTCGACTTTGATTGTACACCTGAAGGTTGAAGCTTGTTGAAGACGAGATGAATACAGCGAGGGATTACCTTGTGATTGTAAGCAATAAATAACCAAGTGTGTTCCGCGCGATGCAAAAGTGTTCGTCATGACGTGGATGTATATATGAATGGAATAAAGAAACGAAAGCACGACGTGTGATCAAGCGACGCAAAGTAGGGCATCGACGGGGCCACAAGGACGTCAAGGCTATAGAAGTGCACCCCCTTCTTTGCCGGATGCGACGAGCTCATGCCAGTCTTGACGCCAGCCATGCACTTGTGCTCTCAGCTTCTTGTCGTCCAGAAGCTCCTCTATCCAGGACAGGAGGGCGTCGTCGTCTTCCGGAACGAAGAAGGACGACAATAGCGATAACACGGTCTCAAAATTAGCCGAGCTGGACGTGATGTGATCTGCATTGCTCGACGAGGTGAGATCTCAAGTTGTTACAAGGGAACAGCGACGTTACCTCGGTACACCCAAACGATGGCGATAGCGACGGCGACGAATACGTCTTGGCCGTCTAGCAGGAATGCGTCCCATAATCGCAGCTGTGTTTGGAAGGGCACCGAATTGGCGAATAGCGTGATATACCACTTGGTAGCGTACGATGTCGTTGAGATCATGTGCTTTTTAAAAGCAGCATAAACATCAGGGATCTTGAACTGCATGATTCGCTCTTGAACGTATATGCTCTCCAATAGGCCGGGGAAACCAGGCGAGAAGACCGCATGCATGGCGTAGGCATCGTGCAGGCGTGTAAGCGCCGCATACACCTTGTCTGGCGCGAAGTAGCATAGAAGAGTGGCGGCTATTGGACCCATACCCTGGACATAACCGCATTGTTCACACCGCAAAGAAAATGAATGAAGAACGTGAAAGAGGGAGCGTTGACTAAGCACATAATATCAGCGTCTATCGGCGGCATACGGATGGACTTACCCCAGACCATACCGTGTCCGAAACAAGATGTGACCGCTGATCGTCCTGGGGACATCGAGATCGATTTGTATGTCATAGCTGGAGGGCTTCTCAAGATCACATTGATGGCGTTCCCCTAATTTGATTATTTGGTCGTAGCCAGACTTGGCATAGGTATTCATGAGTACCTCCCAGGCTGCGCTTCTCCACCGGTCGGGTATGCCTTTGTAAACCCGTCTGCGCAGCTTATGTGCCTTTGACGGTTTTACGGACCATGACTCCGCGTTTCCACCGCGATCACGAGAGGAAACTTGCATCATCCTACCCCACTTGGCTATACGGCTTGCCTCCTTGGACGGAGATGATGGGGGCGGTAATGAAGTGACGGACACAGCCTGACTTGGAGCTGTTTTTGGACCCGCGCTGACGGTAGTGAAGCGCTTAAGCAGCGGGGCAGCCGGTAGGCGAACCAGCCGATCATGGCAAGCAACGGTGAAAAAACCATAACTGAGAATCAAATGAGCAATGAAGAGCAAGTTGGAGCGTGGAATCAGCTTACCGGTCGAGACTGGTAAGAACGTTGACCTCCTCGACAAGAAGATCACTGGACTTGTCCGCGGGGGTACCCAGGGAAGCACTGGCACGAGGTTGGCTCGCTCTGGTCACGTATGGTCGAGCACGGGTACGTTCGACCCCGTCCTCGTAGCCGTCGCCTTTCACACCGGTTGCGTCGAGCTGAGCGTATGTACTACGTACATGGAAGGAATCCAAGTCCTCTCCTTCTGAAGGGACGAGAGAGGTTTTGCTGGAGGGAGGACTCAGCTTTGATTGTTGTCTCGTGGCCGTAGAAGAAGAGGGAGTTTGAGTGGAAAGAGGCGGGGCTAAGGAAAGGGACGGTGGTTTGGGTGGGTGGGAGGTCAGGGCAGGGTCAGGTAAGGGGGAGTCTGATCTTCTGAGACTGGAAGGAGGTCGGCTATGTGGAGGAGTAGGGAGAGAAGTGAGCTGTCGAGGGAGTGAGATGGAGTCTGAATCTGCCTGTGAAGTACACGAAGTGACGGTGCTCCTGGGACGGTTCTGACTGGGTGAAACGCGTGATGAGCGTGGAGGGTGTTCGAGGGTGTCCCTGGACACGGGAGACGGGGCATGCTGCGAGGACGAGGAAGCGTATTCCAGGTGAGCGGAGGTGTCAAAGGTGGAGGTATCATGTGGGTGCTCGTGAGGATTGGCAAGCCTGGTTCGCGACCGGGCATCAGTAGAGAGATTGAGGGCTTTATTTGCAGGGTATGGAGTCGAGTGATTAAAAAAGCTGTTGTTGTAAGCGAAGCTATCTCCGAGGGAGAGGTCGAGTTCTCGAGAATTATTGTCAAAGTGGGAGGCAGACCAGCTAGCGCGTTGTTCGTCGTTGCCGTACATGGAGTAGATTGTGAATATCGTAGTTTCTGTCGAACTACGGTCGTGGTCTGGGGGAGAACAAGAGGGATCAGGGACTGCGAGCGGGGGGGAGGGCGGCTCCATAAAAGGACGAGGTGGAGAGAGAGAAGGGATCTGATGGACAGTTGGCGGATTTCCCGTTGGCATCACGACTCGGCCACAGCAACTCGAGAGTCTCTCAACGTCCACAGCGATGCGAGGGGGGGGGAGTCGGGCTGTACAGTACTAGTGCCTGTCACCAAGGACTCCCTGTAGGGTGGGAACTTTGCAATTGACCTCGGTTCCTGTCCTCCACCAACAATGTGGGAGAGAACACTCCAAGACCTCATCAGAGGTCTCAGGGCCAACAAGAACGACCAAGCAAAGTTCATCGCTCAGGCCAATGAAGAAATCAGACGCGAGATCAAGAGCAAGGACATGGAGCTCAAGGCGGGCGCAGTCATGAAACTAACGTATGTGCGTGTGTGATCCTTCTCCCTGTTCCCGTACAAAGACCTCATTTCCACCACAGCTCGACATGCTCGGCTATGACATGGCCTGGGCCTCGTTTCACGTCGTAGAGGTCATGTCCTCTCCAAAGATCCATATCAAGACTGTTGGCTATCTCGCCGCAGCCCAGTCATTCAACCAAGACACCGATGTCCTCATGCTCACAACAAACCTCCTCAAAAAGGTGTGTCCACTCCTCGTGTGTCCTAACCCTCCGTCCTCATGATATTAGGATATGAGCTCTAGTCCCGCTGATGTCGCAATTACCTTGAACGGCGTCTCGGACATCATCACACCCGACCTCGCCCGAGATCTCAGCCCAGAGCTTATAGCCATGCTGAACCATTCTCGCCCCCACATTCGAAAGAGAGCTCTCCTCACCTTGTTTCGTGTATGCGAGAATTATCCCGATGTTCTCCCCCAAAGTATCACCCGCTTACAGGAGAAACTGGATGATTCTGATCCAGGTCAGTTCTTACCATCCCAATCCATATTCTGCATTCTATAAGCTTTCCTGTCCCAGGAGTTGTTTCCGCTGCTGTCAACGTACTATGTGAACTTGCTCGACGAAATCCCCAGGATTACTTACCATTAGCACCGCAATTATTTCACCTGCTCACTACCTCATCCAATAACTGGATGCTCATCAAGATCGTTAAATTGGTCTGCTGATATACGCTGGTTTCCGCACCCTTTGTGCTCATCGAATCACAGTTTGGAGCCATTTCACCTCACGAATCACGGTTGGTCAAGAAATTAAAACCTCCGATAACCGACTTGATCACTACCACCTCTGCAATTTCTCTTCTTTACGAATGCGTCCACACTTGCATAATTGGTAACATGCTCCAGGAATCTTCAGGCCAATCTCTCGCTCGAACCTGCGTCTCAAAGCTTGCTGCATTCCTTCAGGATGCAGATCAGAACCGTCGGTGTAATGATTAAAGATCCCGTGCACTTACTGATCGTCCGACCGAGCAGTCAAGTACATCGCCCTCCTTGCAATGGTCAAAATAGTACCTACCCATCCAGAACTAGTCGCAGAACATCAGGATACAATCCTTGCCAGCGTCGACGACGAAGACATTAGTATCCGCATGCGAGCTCTTGATCTCGTGACAGCCCTTGTAAGCCAGTTTCGCTTCTCTACGTTCGAAACATTGTCTTATACAATACAGGTGAATCGACACAATCTGCAATCCATCGTCCAGCAACTACTATCTCATCTCGTTCAACCTGAAGGCCCATCTCTTCCTTCGGCAGTTCAATCACTGTCTCAACACATCGTTCCCTCCATTCCGTCGAAAGCCCCATCCGCCCCCTCGCAGTCTCCCGCTTACCGTCTCGTCCTCTCACAACGCATCATCTCAATGTGCTCCAATTCGACCTACGACAACGTGGTCGACTTTGAGTGGTATCTCTCTGTCCTTGTTGACCTTGCGTATATCTCGAATGCGCACATTGGCGCACAGATTCGCGATCAACTGGTGGATGTCGTTAGTCGCGTGAGGGCAGCACGCACTTATACTGTCAAGTTGATGGTCAAGGTCCTCTCCGATGAGACACTCTTGCTGAATGCAGGCGAACCGGGGAGTTGTTCCGAAATCCTATGGGCCGCTGCATGGATATGTGGAGAGTTTTGCGAGTGCGTGTCGTGTTTGTCATCTACGTTGTCCTCTGATTTGAAGACGTCCGCAGTGAGTTGCTGGCACCAGAGGAACTTTTGCCTTACCTCTTGCATCCAAATGTCGCCCTTCTGGACCCCGAAATCATTGCAGTATATATCCAAGCTGCGAACAAGATTTTCGGGTACTGGGCTACTGAGGCTGCCCAACAGTGGACAAATGACCTCTTGGAAAAGGTCAAGAGCGCTGTGGAGACCATGATCGAGCAAATGGAAGAGTTCGTTTCCAGTCCACACATTGAAGTACAGGAACGGGTAAGTGGTACATCGTCGGTCCTACGCCGAAATATCAACACCCCACAGGCTGCAAACATTCTCCAATTGTTCACGTTCATCAAGCACGACCTGACAGCATTTCAACAGAAGGGGGAAAACGGGATGGCGGACGTGGTGGCCTCTAGTTTCGATCCCGTCGCTGAACTGAGTTTCCCGAAGAGCTTGTATTTGATTCGGCCTTTGGTGTCGCCGTACGAACTTGGACCGGTGGCGCCGGCTGCTCAGGCGAGCGTACCAATTCCAGAGGGTCTCGATCTCGATGCCTGGATTGTGCCGGCGATGCAGGAACCACTCGTCGACGACGAAAGTCACGAGGTCGAGAAAAAGGTCAAGAAGAGCAAGAAAGGAAAGGAGAAGGAGACTCCGAACCGGACAAAGGCGAAGGGCAAGAAGAAGCGCAAAGAGGTCTCGATTGTGGAGGAGCTTGTACCCCATGAACCAGAGGAGACTGCGGAGGAGCGCGCAGAGCGGGAACGGGTCAGCATGCCGGATGATGTTTGGTCTTGTCCGCGTGTCGTATCTGACGCGATTTTTGGATTTTAGCTCAAAGCGGAACGATTAGAGAGGATGAGGGAGGACCCGTACTACATCACGGATGAACGACCGCCGAGGACGGTTGTGGACGACGTGGACTCGATACCGGTGGTACGGCTGGACGACCTGCCACCACCGCTGCCCAAAGGTGATGTTGATCACGAAGCCTTGTAGGACTCGCACCGCTGATGTGTTTACTCACCAGAGGAGCCCCGTCTGTTCGCGCTCCGCAGTGACACCTCCCGTGCTGCGCCACCCCGTTTCGTCGTGGAGAAGGAAGGGGAGATGCCAGAGGGCGCCGTGTCAGAGCCACCTCATCAAGAGTCAGCGCCTGCCTCTCGTCAGCAAACGCCGGGTCTGTTCGATCGTATATCGACGCCGCCTCCGTCGTTGCCATCGTTCCAGCAGTATGAGGTGCTGGACGACGATACGCGGGCGAGCACTCCAGAGCCTATCAAGGTCACGCGGGCAAAAAAGAAGGGTTCTTCGACCAAGAAGAAACGGACAGTGAATCCAGACGGTTGATGGCGCGCGTCCTGTCTGCGCGAGACCGGCCTCCGAGTCATGACTGCAACGCCCAGTTCGGCAAGCCACTGTCACAACGACATACATTCGAGAGATGGGCATGCCCGGCCTGTTATAGTACCGCTTTGCGCTCGCACGTTAAGTAGATTAGGGTTCAATGGAAGTCCGAAATATGATGCGTGGACAGCGGGTGAAAGAGAAGAAGAAAAGCAAGCACAAAGCCGAGATTAGTTCTGATTACGACGCCCTTTTCCCCTTCCTTTTTTCTTCACTGTTGATCGTCTTCGACCCGCTCTACGGAGTCGACGATCTCGTTGACGAGTTCTAGCGTGACGCCGGGTATGATGCGTTCTGCTTCCGTGAACGCTCGTTGCAGCGCGCTCAGTGCCACCCGTGCTTCCTGTGTCGAGACACGAGGGAATAACTGAGAAAGAGTGAGTGTATGTGAACATGACCTTGGACGATGTACATCACGGGAACAAGCTCACCGAAGCTATTGCAGGTAAAATGACTGAATCGAGCATGGTTGTATCCGGCAACTCGTCATCCTCCTCCACGTCCTGCTTCTGCTCGACGACGCTCGCACCCCTAGGATACGTGCTCGCATACTGGTCGTCGTAGTCGTTTTTGTCCGACGCGTGTGTCGCCTCCCGACCGTTCCCAGACACCGAACCCCCGCTCGGCATGTGCCGGACGGTCGCCTGCTCGTACGAGCGAGCCGACTTGGGCGATGTCGGGAGCGGCGGGAGGTCGCCCTTGGTCGACGAGCTCGAGGTGCGTTTGGTCGAGATGGAGGACGTCGACGTGTCTGCGCGCCCCGTTCCGTTCATCTCCCACGTCAAAGGTGGCCCCGAGACCTTGATCGAGTTGTTGGCACGCCCGATCGTCCGTCCACCGTGTCGGACGGTCCCAAAGTCCCACAGGTCTTCGGGGTCGGTGCTCGTAGGCCTGCACACGTGAAACGTGAGGTTTAGGATCAGGATGGACATCGAACATCGCGTACTGGTCTTGGACCACGGTTTGTTCCTCTTCTTCGATTCGTTCTCCTCCTTCGGCTTTCCATCGCTCGTGGCGTTCGATCAGTTCCGTAAGGTAACTGGTCTTCTTGGCCATCCGCACGAACTTGTGTTTGAGGAGTTCGCGGGCTGTTGGGCGCTGTTGAACGCGGAGTTATACAAGGTCACAAGACAAAAGAAAACGTGAAGGAGGACATGACACGTACATCGCGCGGATCCCGCTGTAGACAATATGCCACAAAGTCCCTAAACGGTTTGGAAAAAAGGCTGTCTAGTTGAGGCGGAGGGTTCTTTGGAATGAGGAATAGAACCTGGGAGTGACGTTCAGCGTGTCAGTCGTTCGACAGATCGTCGTCGCGCACTTTCATGGGGTGTAGTTCTGCATATGGTGGTTCGCCCTTTGCAAGCTCTATCGCAGTGATTCCAAGACTCCAAATGTCCGCTTTGTGATCGTATCCGCTCTGTTTGATCACCTCTGGCGACATCCAGTATGGTGTACCCACAAAAGTGTTCTTCTTGGCGGACAAGGTTCCAGAAAGCTGTCCCGAGACACCAAAGTCTGCTAGCTTGACATCTCCCGTCGCAGATAACAGGATGTTGGCAGCTATACCGGAAAAGTCGTCATACACTGCGTTTCAAATTGGGGGTTGTAAAGTACCTTTGATGTCACGATGAAGCTTTCCCTCTGTATGAAGATAATCCAATCCACGAAGAAGCTCGCGGACGATGATAGCAATGTACTCTTCTCTGAACACGCCGGGTTTCATCTAGTCACATGCTCAGTAACAACCTTCCATCCAGACGGTGATCATACCAGATCGGAGCATGAGCCACCTGAACAATACCTGTATACTCGTATGAGCATATGCGCGATGCCACGGGAGGAGAACATACTCCATGACTATCCAGAGATGGGTTCCCTTGAGGAATGAACCATGGTATCTTGCATCAAGAAGCGTCGCATGTCAATCTCATCCAATCCGTATAGGTGACACAAACATGATCGAACGAACTTGGTTACGTGGGGAGAGTCCAACTGCGAAAGGATCTGTATCTCCTGCTGGATATCCTCTATCTCATCTTCTGCGCTCTCGAGGTCAATGATCTTGATGGCGACGGTCTTCTGGGTCCTCTTGTCGTACCTAGGGAGCAAGGATGGGATGTGAAGCGAGACGAGGAGAAACGAGGGGGAGACGCACCCTTTGAAAACCTCTCCGAAGGAACCCTTGCCTGCGGAGCGCATGCGTCGTCTGCCATCGCAAGGTATGACGGGAACGTACCGATCCTGTCTTGTTTCACGTAGAACTCCTCTGGATCTTGGTGTCCGGTATCCTGGAACGATCCGATTGAGACATGCATGCGCTGAGCTCCCAAAGCCGTGCTTACCATGCGTGAGCGGGGGTTGAAGGAAGGCGATTCAAACGTGTCTCGAGTCGCGTGGTGTTGAAGCGACAAGGATCACAATAATTGCAGGGGCAACGGCGAAGGGGAGAAGAAAGAGCAGACGCAGCAAGGTGCACCGAGGCTGGTGAATCCAGTCATCGGGCACACTTGCTCGTTTTGTCATTTTCAAGTCGTCAGCCGCTCAACGGCCGCCGTAACTCAACAAAGATCCATTCATATGGCTAGCTACACATCGAAGCGCCCCAGCATCGCCGTCGGAGGCGCTGGCAATGCGATAGAGTCACCCAGAAGCAGTACTCCACCCAACTTAAAATCGAAAACGCCATCAGAAACCACGAGCATGTAATTTCAGCTGCACGTTGTCCCGGGTATTTGTCAAATGCAAAAATCATCGTCCGTTTACGAGTCCAGCACCAACAGATAGCACGCAAAGATTGCAGTTGCAGATCACACGTTCTTGCGATGTTCCTGCATCACCGTGAAAATCGTCAGAGACGGAGAGGAGAGATGGACATACAGGCGTATGTGTGGTCTCATGATCGACGTGGACAAATGCTCGTTCGACGTTTGGCAGGTCTTCGAGCTTGTCTTGGAGTTGCTGAGATACATCGTGTGCCTTCCACAGGGGCGTTGAAGCATCCATGACTATGTCGACCTCGACGAAATAATCCTTCAAAGCCGAGATCTGCACACCGGGGAAATCATCCACGAAAGAGGACGTACCGGACCACTATGGTAAGCGCGAACAGTATCGATCTTGTCTATGTCAGAGCTGAATGTCATGGCTTTGTAAATGACGAGTTGAATGAATTCGTTTGGTGCAGATTTTCCCGCCAAGAGGCCGAATTGCTCGTAGATCGTATGTACCCATGCAATGATGACACCCGTGGCGATCTGAAAAGAATTGTTAGCCCAGGATCATGTCACCTGGAAAAGTCCCTTGCCAGAATGCCACCAACAGGGTCCAACCACCACTGCAAACGGCTGCCACCGGCAGACATGAGGATACCTAGACACCGTCAGAGCAGGACAAGGTCCGGTGAACAAAACAGCAAACCGAAGCCATTGATAAATATATCATTGCGGTGATCTTCCCACAGGACATGAACCTGGCTAGACTTGGAGCGAAGGGTATGGCAGTACAGGAAGAGTATAATCTTGACCCCTGACGAGTGATTCGAAACATGGAGTCAATTCCTGTAGAGGTCAACAATATTCTAATCACCTAGAGCTGCCGCGACTGCTAGAAGGGGAGCGAGGTCAAAAGGCTTGTTAGGCGCCGGTGACAATAACGACCGAATGGACTCGACAATGACGACGAGGTTAACCGAGGACATTCTGTGCAGAAATTAGGCCAAGTAATAGGTGATGCTTGTGAGACCAACGAACAGGGAGCCTTGGGGACCAGAATGAGGGTAGGTGACTTGGAAGAGTTGGGCGAGAATCTCACCGTAGATGATGTTTCCGATAGTCTCCAAACGAGCGCCGCCTACTGGCCATTTGTTGATGTCCATCTTCTCCGCTTTCTTGTGGATGAGGTACAGAAAGAGGTTGCTTCCAAAGTCGAAACAAGCATCAATTCCAGTGGCGATCAAGGAAAGGGAGATGGAAGATATGGCAGCGTAGACTGGGTGCTGATCATCAAGGCCGCCAGAAGAGATGAAACGGAGAGGGAAGACGCACGTTGAAGGACGCAAAGAATGAAGTTTGCGACAAGACTTGCCCAGACGGCGATCTTGATCTGGTTTGGGGCCAACCAAGTTGAGGCATACAGGATTTGGGAAGGCAGGAAGGCCTACGGAGAGGCGAGAAGCATCTTCGAGATTCTTGGCTTCTCTGGTGTGATCGTTCATTGGTTTCAAGAGCGAATGGATGAGCTGTCGACGTCAGGGCGTGGGTGGCCGAACGAAGAGAGTGGGTGGACTCGCACGTCGTTTTGCTTTCGGTGATACGACTCGAGAGACTTGCCGTGCTTGTGACGACGGCGCAGCTGGGAGAGTTCCTCGTCTGTTTTGAGCCCGACACGGAGGGTGTAGGGGTCAGACAGAGACTCTGGCGCGCGCGGCTCCATCTCTATGTCGTCCCTGCTTACGGGGGAGACGTTGGAGGACTGTATGATGGTGTTTAGTGCGCGGGGTATTTCTCGAGAGAAGAGACGGCACTTCTGATGGGCCCGGTGTTGAGTTGTGCATAATTGTTGGACAAAAAGCGACATCGGCAATCAAGACCGAGGCCTCGAGGGTTGCTATGGACCAATCGCTGGCGCTGCTGCTGCTGCTGTTGGTGGTGCTCATGTCAGTGCGTTTCACTGCATTTCCGCTGCGACTGACCGTCTGTTTCCAGCGTATTCAGTCTGGGCTGGTGCGTGCTGTCGACGTGCATCGGTACTGAGCTGTTTCGGACTCGGTCACGACTCAGACCGCAGGAACTCTGGGAGATGGAACACAGACGGATTCGATGACGTCGTGCCAGCCGCCCTCCCCCGACATATAAAAGCCCGTTCCTCTCTGCCTCGTTCCCTCATCCCCCCTTCCTTCCTCTCCCCCTCCTCCCTCGTCCTCTGCTCCCGCTCAAAAAACCAAAAAAACCTACTCCCACTTGCGTCTTGTTCTGACCGAGTACATTTCTATCATGCGTCTCACACTCGTCTCCGTGGCTTTCCTCGCACTCGTCCGTTCCCTCGCTCCCGGCGTTCATGCTGTCCCAGCGGTTCCCCGCGACGTTTCCGGCTTGCTCGGGGCCCCACTTGGTCCGTAATTCGTATCCCCTCAGAACTTCACTTGCTGATTCACCGCACAGGCGGCATTGATTCACTCGTCGCAGGCACATCGGCCACTGTAGAAGAGATCGTACAGCAACTCGTACAACAGCTGCAAATCTGTCCCAGTGCTGCTGCTCCCCTGCTTTTGAGAGCAGCACCGACGTCTCCCGCATTTTCGGCCTCCTTGACGATACCCTCCTCAAAGACGACGACGAACGTTGGTTTGACAACGGGCGCCGTCAGCAGCCCGTCGGGCATGTCATTGAGCACCCCCCAAGGCACCCCCAAAGCGTCGTCTACATCCCCGTCGCGGATGCGAAGACAGTTGCAGACACCGCTTCCTGTCAACCCTTCCGCCATCGCAAGGATCCCTTCGTCGGTCCTCGCTGGTGCATCTGGCAGACAGTTGCCGACACCGCTTCCTTCTATCAACCCTACCGCCGTCGCGGGCATACTCTCGCCGCTCGAGTCGATCATCTCGTCGTTCCTTGCGCGTGCATCCGGCAAACTCGCGTCCGCAGCTAGCAAGCCCACGAGCAGCAGGCCCAGCTTGGCGCCCAGTCAAACTTGATGGTAAGGAAGATTCCACGCCAAGATGAGCTCTTTGTCAATCGGTAGATCTTGTCACCTTGAAGAAATGGAGTTGGTTGATTGCATCCCTCGAGTGAAGTTTATAAGTTGCCTTGGACATCGAGCTCGTAAATGGTGATTCTACCAAAAAAGTCTGAACTTTTCTCAAAGACGAGTCTGATACACTGGATCCTATCGTGTCCCTCGCTAGGTAGCTCGAATATCTGGCGTCTGTTGACGTCTTCTGGATGAATATGGGTCCATGCCGTCCACACTGGTTCTGCACAAGTCACAGCAACCTCAAGCGCGCACTGGATACCGACGAATCCTCCTTGAAAAGTCAACACAATTCTCCGCGGGAATACAGCCTCTGGGAATGCTAGTTGGATAAACTGCGGAAGACCCTGACTGGCTAGTCAGGCGATCGCGGTCCCCATCTCAAGCTGTATCGTACCTGTTGAGATGTCCAGCATGTCTCTGGGTTGCCGTCCGTGAGGTGCTTTTTACCGACTGTCTTGTCTAGTATCGAGCTGACTCTAGTAGCCTGGAATATCAATCGATGGCCCCACGTCAACGCAGGAAAACTGACTTGATCGTCGTATCCGAGGTTATGAGCGACTTGTACATCTAGCTGTTACACAGGATATCGATCTTGACGGTTATCTGCTGTGTCGCCTTCCCTGTGCGTGGGAACTGGCAGTATACCATATAACCCCCAGTCATGAGTTCTAGCTAGCTTATAACTCAACCGCCATGCCCCCCAATCCGACCGCTACTGCCCCCCCGTGGCTCATTCAAGCCCGTGAAACTACCTACCAACGCGCCATATTCACCGAGCTATCCAAACGGGAAAAGGAACGTTCTAGCCACCGCAATACACCCCCCACCAACTCCAGCGCATTCCCTCTGCGCAGATTCCTCCCCGGAAAATCCACTCCATCACAGACAGAGAAACCAGACTGCTCAAAATATTATTCTGTCGCGATCGGTCGCGATCCCGTAAACCGATGGGGTAATCGCTACTCGAACATCGAACCTTACGATCGCACGCGCGTCGTAGTGGGCATTTCCGACAAGCCCTGCCTGGGTTGTGGGGACGGGAAGGGGAGATATTTCAATGGGAGCTGGGTGAGGGAGTTGCACGGGCAAAAGCTGTGGATCGCCACGCAAGCCCCACTGCGGGACACCGCACATGCCTTCCTTAGCGTCCTCAGTCAGCCCGTAGGATCATCATCGGATGCATCACTCCCACAGGGGAGTCGCGTGCGCACCGTCGTGCAACTGACGCTCAACTACGAAAACGGCCGTATCAAAGCTTATCCGTACTTCCCTCTCACTGTCGGGGAGTCGATGACGATCGCACCAGAGTCTGGGATCAACGCACAACCGTATGTCGTGACCTTGGCGGAGCAGACGTCGATCGAGGACGCAAACTGTATCCAGAGCAAGCTGTCCTTCGTCTCCCAGGGGAACCCATCGGAACCGTTCACCTTCACCCACATGTTGTATACCGCGTGGCCAGACCACGGGATCCCGGAGGAAGAAGATCAAGCAAGCTTGCTAAAGTTTTTGCGGCTGGTAGATAAAGTCAACAAGAGTGCAGACACTGGCGCAGGTGACGATTCTGACTCGCCTATCATGGTCAACTGTTCTGCGGGAGTGGGCAGGACGGGAACGTTTATCGCACTGTCGTCGCTGCTCCGCTTCCACAGCCTTCTTGACGCGAGTTCACCCTCTCCCTTTGATCCTTCCGGCCCAGCGCCTACCAGTCCATCCCTGCTTGGTCCGCTGTCACAACCCGATCCAGTCGCTCAGGAGATTGATGCCTTGCGAGAGCAGCGGCCCGAGATGGTGCAGAGAAATGAGCAAGTGGCCCTGATATATCAGATACTGGAGCAAGCTTTTTTGGACAAGTGACGTTGTACTCGATGGAAGCGGCATACTAGTACGGTTGACTGGCGTTCTTTGATGCTGCTCCGTATAATGATGTCATACCACAGCTGTGTGTTCATACGATACCCGGACTACTAGTATTATATCTGGAAGCTGGGATATATGTTGGAGAAAATGGACCAACAATCGTCGAGTACAGGAATCAACAGCAAAAGTCACCATGGCACGTTAACGTTGCTGAATGGTGCATTTCTTTCCCTCATCTCCTCAGCCAACGTGCGAAAAGTCATTATCTGCTTCCTATCCTGGGGTCTCTGCACGATCGGGTGCATCTCCCAAATTTGCGCCAGGCATCAAAGTCGATAAATACTAGACGTCCATCCTCATTGATCGTGATACGGGTCGGCGTGACATCATTGTGGACGTAGCCTAAATTGTGGATGTGTCCGAGCCCTACGCAAACGCCTTTGATGATCTCCGAGATCTGTTCCGCCTCTATTTTTTTTCCTGCGTGCCTCCAGATCTGTGGTTTCTTGATGTATACCTCGCTTGCACCGTACAGATGGTGAGGCGCTTCCAACTTGGAAGCGTCACTTTCCCAAAAATTCTGCGGAGTAGTACTTTCCATGATCCTTCCACGAAGCAACAAGTACCAATGCAGGCTCCTCGTCATAAATCTCCCACGCCATCACATCTTCCCGCTGGTGCTCTCGATCTGACACTGCCGGAGATCGAGCACGATCAGTAACCTCAACCAAAAGAAAGGTTCCTACCGATGATTTACTAATGTACTAGGCAACGGTGCCGTGTTGCCGCTGAAGCCTCTGATATACTTTAGTTAGAAGTCAACCTGCATAGCGGCGCGATGATTGAGCCCTCCACATCGGTACATACACGAACAACTCTAGGTCCAGCCCAAGGGACGGTTGGTAGTTATGGAATTTCTGTGTGGCGCTGAATGCCTGCCATCGGTTGCAACTTCCACAGGATGTAGCGAGATCGATGTGGCGGGCGTGCTTCTGACGCCCGCAGTCATGCGCACAACACGAGCGCAGACAAGACCAGATACGGTTAGCCTGGCATGCTTCAACGGTTCATGAGTCAGGCACTGGCACCTGACGAGATAGGTCACTACGTCCGAGTCTATTTAAAAACTCTGGGACAGCACCCTGAGGATTAACACGCATCGTGAAACAGTCGCGATGATCACGATGGGTGATGACTTGGCGCCAATGTTCGTCAATATCAGCAAGTCCTCGAGTATCATTGTGAGGTCAGAGGTCAGCGCTAGCGCTCAGCGTTTAATGGCGGCAAACATAATAGTGGTCAGTTGAAGCAGGCGTGCAAGGATGCCTTGCGCAAGATGGCTTCCATGCTGCGAGGCTGCGAGAACGACTTGAAAATGCTCGCTAGTGCTCAACGTTTGAATCTGACAGCAGACTGACTCGAAGGCTTCGGCGTATTTTGCTTACGAGGTTGATTCGTCGCAAGTTCACGACTACGGCTGCGCGGCGACATTGCGAAACACACGTCAGTTGATATGATTGGGCGCCGGGCGCTGGCAAACGTATGACCTAGCGCTTTTGATTGGGATGTGAGCGCTCTCAGTGAACCAAAAAATGGTCTCAGACCAGTCCAGGCAATCTGCAAGAAAAACCTTTTTGAGTAGGACCCTTAATTACCTTTTTTATCGACTTTTGAGAGCTCTGATTGGAGGACAGGCCAACGAAGCGGTAACGTCATAAAGTGTTCTCCAGATGAAAGACAGCTGACCTGATCTAAATTCGTGCGGTGTCGTACAGATGGCCGCAGGCTCATGCGTGCTCTCACTCGCAGACTTTCAACCCTCGTTGCCCCCCCGCTGTCAGCAAGTTCGATCGTCATGACTTTCCCTTCTACGATTAACGCCATTACCATCGCAAAGCACGGCGGCCCCGAAGTATTAGAAAAAACCGAGATCCCCTTCCCAAAGGTCGAACCTGGCCACATCGTCGTCAAGGTAGCGTCGCCACTCAAGTACTCATCGATCGGCCGGCATATCACTAATCGCAGGAACTAGGTCGAATACCTGGGTGTCAATTTCATCGATACATACTTTAGGCAAGATCGTCCCCCTGTTCCGTTCAGTTCTGGATCTTTCTCACCTGTCACGCAGACAAGGTCTCTATCCCGCTTCTAAATTCCCCATTGTCCTTGGTAAAGAGGCTGCCGGAGTGATCGCTTGCTTACCCACCGATCCGACCGTGCTCAACGATCCGGAGTATCAGAAACGCGGATACAAAGAGGGTGCTCGTGTTGCCGTGGTGCGACCATTTCTTGCTTCCTGTCATACAGATGCAAACGGAAAAAGTCATGCAGGATGCCTCGGGTGCGCACGCAGAGTACGTCTCTATCCCATGGAAGACTGTGTACCCTGTTCCCGATTCTGTCTCTACTTGCACCGCGGTTGCAGTGCTCCTTCAAGGTCTCACTGCTACGTCCTTTATGGAGGAAGCGTATAACGTGCAAAAGGGGGACGTCATACTGATCCACACCGTTGCTGGTGGTCTGGGCCTTCTCTTTAGCCAGCTCGCCAAATCTCGCGGCGCCACCGTCATCGGGACCACTTCCACCGAGGAAAAAGCAACGCTCGCCAAAAAGAATGGGGCCGACCACGTTATCCTCTACAAACGGGAAAATACCGTACAGAGAGTCCTGGAGATAACGAACGGAGAGGGTGTTCATGCCATCTTTGATGGTGTCGGTAAAGACACGTGAGTTCCATACAAGTGTCAGTCGTCCTTGAGTCGTTGACCACGCCCTCCCGACAGTTTCGACTCAAACTTTGAGATGTTGAGGAGAAAGGGTACCCTCGTCTCCGTGGGAAACGCATCCGGTGCTGTCCCACCTTTCTCCCCATTGAAGCTTGGTCAGAAGAACGTGAAGCTTTTGAGACCAGTGTACGTCGATATTTAGCTCTTGCTTGGTTGACGCCCACGAATCGTCTCAGGATGGGGAACTACACATACACTGCGAGCGAGGCGTTGTATTACTCGAACAAACTTTGGAGCCTTGTGGACAGTGGCGCTTTGAAGCCAATCGTCCACAAGGAGTACCCCTTCACCGCGGAAGGGCTAAGGGAGGCGCAGACGGACCTCGCAGGTGGAAAAACGGTTGGTAAACTAGTGGTAAATTTAAAGTAGTTTCATACAGGGCATGGACATTCCGTAAGAGTCGTGATTTGTGTCTATGAAGTAGTCAGTGTATGAATTTGTGTAGCGTTTGCTGTCCGAGCGCTCCGCCAAAGGTCCTCCACCGAAAGCGGCAATCCAGTGTCGACGGTCTAGGTGGACCCAAATAAGGCAAGCGTTGTATTGGCGCTCGACAACCGACAAGAATCCTTGTATTCGCCTCTGACATCGTCGCCATGATCTCGCGGCGACGTTCAAATACCTGCGTAAAACAAGGTCGACCTCAGAGCTCAACAAACCCGTTTTTATATGTAAATGTCTCCGTGGGTGTTCAACTAGACTGATTCTATACCTTTCCTTTCTCTCGCGCTCGATGGCTTCCAGTTTGTGGTCACGGCGGTTCACTTTCACGTCATGTATCTCGCTGCGCGCAGGCCGCACAGGGCAATCGTGGAACACGCGTATATCTCAACCGCAGAAGCTCCCATGCTTGAACGCGCTTTCGGACGACATCCTCATGGAAGTTTTCAGCTATCTGGACATCGAGGACATCCTCTCCCTACGACGAGTACGTTTTCTGTCTTGTATGCCTTCGTATGCATGCGCTGTATGTGTCACAGGTTACCAAATTGTACTACAACCTCACCCACCAAGGCATCATCTGGAAGACTTTCCTCAAGCGAATCGGGTCTAATGCGCCCCAGCGGCCGCCGTCGCATCGTCATTCACCTCAATACCTAACGTCTTTCGAGGCGGAAAGGTTGGTCACGAGAGCTATCTCGCTGCAAAAGAATTGGCTGTCACCCAACCCTTGTCCCCTCTCTCGCGACTCCTTCCAAGTCCACCGCGTCATCCAGTCGATGGTCGTCCTTCCCGGAGGGAAGTACATGGTTGCATCTGTGTGCAACATGGCCAAAACCCATTATTCTTTAATCGTATTTGCCCTCGATCACCGTATAGGCGGGGTTGTCCCCTTGGCGGAGACGCCAGTCAAGCGAAAAGCTTGCAATCTTAAAGCCAAATACATGAATATTGACGGAACACCTAGCATAGTCATTGCATACATACGTCGCAAAATGTCTTCCCGCTATAGCGGTTCTGGGTGAGTCATTTGATCGTCACAACAGAACTCAACTGACGAAAGCCGCAGCGTGGACCCCTCGACATACAACCCCATCCTGGAAAATCCAAGAAAACCGATCGATCCTCCGGTCCCTCTTCAATACGCTTGCACGTGCATACAAATTTCCCTCGACACGCTCGATGCTTTGTCGGACCCTGGTCTTGTTCCTGGTTCGGCCGCTTTCTTTCACTTTGCTGCTTCACAGCCCCCACCATTCCATCTCTTGTGTGTTTTGCGGAGCGCCACGGAGCTCGGAGCGATCGATCTAGCCGTCATCGAAGGTGTTCCCACCTTGGCAGTCGTGAAAAACCATGAAACAGTTGTCTTCAAGGAGTTGACCGGAGTTGGCATGCTCTCCACGCTCTGCTGTGCCCGTGAAGAGCCTTATTCTTCGAGCGTAAGTTGTCGTGATCAATCTTGTGGACGCTGCCCATACTCATCGGCTGCCTACTCAGCACCATAGCATATGCAATACGCGCATCTTGCCCCACCAGGGCCAAATCCTTATCCTCCGCGCAGTCAAACTCCCAACAGTCCCTAGCGTCGACAATCATCCGGGAGCACCACCCATGACCCAAGATCTCATCACGCTCGCCATGTTCAACATCCCCGATTTCGGCGACAACGAAATGCAGAGCACGTTTGCACAACAGACCATGAGCTTCCGCGCAGACGACGTCGAGGGCATCCAAATCACAGACCCAAGCGACTACGAAAACGTGCCGTATGCCAACCCAGTCGACGGCGCCGAACATCCGCCCATCACCATCTTTTACCGCAGCGAAGGCGGGACCCGGTTCCACGAGCTGATGATCAACCCCACGCCCCGGTATTTCCTGCCCAAGAGCATGCTGTCGACGCCACACTACTGGTTAGGGAACCTGGTCGCAGGCAATCACCACGTCGTCACATGGGAGCACGACAAGGAGCGGGGGCTCTGTCGGGGGTTCGTACTGCCCGGAAACCAGCGGTCGCTCGTCTACGTCACGCGGTCGGACGACATCGCCGAGCGGCTCTCCATCCGTGGCTTTTACAGCCACTTCTCCGTGAGCGACGGGGCGGCGGCGTACACAGCGGCCAGGCACGCGCTCTTTCAAAACGTCATGCGCGGGGCAGTGCGTAGCCGCGAGGG
Source organism: Tylopilus subfusipes (assembly GCA_038091275.1). NCBI lineage: Eukaryota > Fungi > Basidiomycota > Agaricomycetes > Boletales > Boletaceae > Tylopilus > Tylopilus subfusipes. The sequence continues at coordinate 43,438 of JBBPOB010000019.1, forward strand.
CGTTATGTGCAAGTTCAACCTGTCCCCAGATCTCCGCGCGGATTTGAGGGCGGGAGTCAAGGCGATCGCGTGGGACGAAGGCACAGGACGCGTCTTTTACGTCAAGCCGGACGACGCTTGTCTTCACGTGATCGATTTTGCCAAGGCACCCGTACAAGGTAAACGTTTTCGTCCCGAGAAGGATCGTGTGCTCACCTTGTGTTTGGTTCACAAGCACCCGACGGACAGCGTCGGCCGCTCCCACTCGCCGACGTGCGGATGCTCGACTTGTGATGTTTGTTTTTTTATTGCTCGCGATCCATCTTGTCTCAGGCACTCCCATCGTTCCTCTCGTGTACCTTGTTTTCACGCTGTCGCTTCTCTCCTTGCTTTGTCGTCTCCATCTCACGCGCTCATTGATCATTGGTGACACTTTCCCGTCCTTCACGCCTTCCGAATCGAACAGTGTAATCTAGTACTTAAAGCAAAACATACCTTATAAACGACGTGCGCGGAATACATTACATGTCTTGGTGAGGTATGTATATACAAATGGGGAATATCGTTGCATGGCCCGACGAGAGTGATTCCGTCCTGCGAGAGAGATGAAAGGGGGGAAAGATATATATGCAGAGTAAAAAGAGGGAGGCAGGCAGGGCGAGATGGTCGGGAAGCAAAGGGAAATAAGGATGATCAAACGAGAGATTACGTCTATTTGACCGTTCGATGGAGAAAGACAAACAAGAGTCCCGATGGATTGCTCAATGAGCGAGGCGTGCGTGCCCGGTTGAAAAGGGCGGTGACGGTCGTCGTCGTAGGGATGAGTGCAAAACCCGCGCATGCCGATCTGCTCGTATTACTGCTTGTCCTTGTCTCGCCTCACGAACCCAAGCATCGGTGAGCTCAGACTGAGCTTCCGCATCGCTGGCTTTCTGGTCGTACCGGTCGCGCTCGTGGGCAAGGGTGGGACCGGGCTCGTAGGTGGCGACAACACGGCGCCATAAGATGCGTGGGCCGACTTTGGCCGTTCGACGGCATCCTTCTTGGAAGCCGATCTGACCGTCATAGTGTTGAGACTAGACACTTGCAGACCATTAGTCGTTGGTGCACTGGGGAGTGGCGGGCGGGTTTTTGTTGAGGATCCAGCAGAGGTTGCAGGACGACCGGAGGACTTGGGTGACTGTGGTTGACTGTGGTCCCTGGCCGAGAACAGGCCGGGTCGCCGTTCAAAGCGACCATGATCTAAACTCGTTCTTGAGAGCGGCGAAGGTGTTTCACCTTTGGGCGTTTGCGGGGATGCGGGTATAGCAGGTAGGGTTCGTAGCTGCGAACATTGATCGTGAGCCGGGGATGTAGGTGTGGAACGGGATAGCCCAGAAGCAGATGACTGCTTCGAGTGCATCCCATAGGGTGACATATCGTCACCGCGAGAGTGTGGAGGCTGTCTACCAGAGGGAAGTGGAGAGACACGAGGAGAAGCGGGACCGGGGTTCGGCGAATCGAGCGGGTGACGAGAATCTCTCGAACTGTTTGACGATGAACCAATGGACTGATTTCGCACAGGGGAGCCCGGAGCTGCGAGGATATCCCGGGGTATTGGGGGTATATCTGTGTTTACCTCTGAACTTGGTGGAGGCTTGACGCCTTTGACCGACCGCCAGCGGAACCAACCCAACATACTTCGATCAGAATTTCCCTCTTTGCCGTTGAGGGCACCAGCAGGTTGGCTTTCCAAAGCTTTAACATCGTCCTTTGGAAAGATAGCTATTGGCGATAAGGTCGGCTTGGGGACGGAGCTGAACTTTTCATCCAAAGCGGATCGTGATGGACGGAGCAGGGCGTCATTGCGCGCATGTGCGTATCCAATCGTAGCCGGACGGAGAGCAGCCTTGAAAAACTGTGATGGGGCCTTGCGTGGAGACTTCCCAGCAGATTCAGGGGGCGACTGCGGCGTGGGGGGTGTAATTGGCCGTGTGAGAGCCTCAGGCACAGAAGCTGGGCTGATCACACCGTCGGTGAGACCGGGGGGTAGCGGAGGAATCGACTGTGCGGTAGATGCCGGAGAATCCGTCGGTTGGATATGATGGGACGGCTCCGATTGTGGCACAGGCTGGGTCGTGGGTTCAGGGCTGAGTGACTGGAGCCCAAGGGCCGAAAGGTCAATGTCTACAGCTTGGTAGTATAGCACGTAGGCGGCGCCTGAATTCGAATCCCCGAAGTATTTCGGGATATCACCCTCTTTGATTGAGTCGACAGTTTCGTCATCGAAGATGAGCCAGGTACCCATGGTTTTGATGATGCTGACATAGTGTCCGTGATTCGGACCGCTGTCCGTGTCAGGGGGCCAATGTCAGCAGGAACGGAAAATGACAAGAGCAACAGATTACTCACTTTCCAATATGTACTACTATGGCGAAAAGTTCATACAATCTGTCTGGATTTGGGATATCGTCGACGGTGTTGAACAAACGGAGCTCTAGGGGAAATGCAACACGGTACGTGAGTTTGATATATTTCTGCACGTCTTCTTGGTATTTGAATCGCTTAAGATGCAGGGCGAGCACGTTTGGTAACCGCTTGATTTTCATCCTGTGCCTGCTGTCAGCAACATGGGGCAAGAGCGCTGCATCTAGAGACAGACCTTCTTTCGGCTTCCTGCAGGTCGCAGCAGGCATCGCAAAAGAACTTTTCCTTTTGGCACAGCATTTCGCTTGCGCTGAACTGTCGAAGACATGCTGTGACGCTGGAGTTCTGTTCGATATCTATTGACAGATCAAGGAATGATTCGTCACGAGAGGACAACTAGGATAGTATGTTGAGATGATGCGGTATACAACGTATAGCACGGGACTCACGTTTTCGCATGTCAGACATCGAGTTTCACTCGTCAGTGTGCCTTCGAAAATCCGATGGATGAAAGTCGCGCCTGGCAACGGTGTACTGGACGTGGACATGCTTGCGGTCATGAACTGGGGATGAGAGGCAGTGGAGAAAGAGTTCATGGAGCGTGGTACTGACAACGATGTCAGTATGCAGAGGGGAGGAAAGCAGATGGTGGTTGGGCGCACAGTCGTCACCGGAAGCCAACCGCTGCTTCTTGTCTTCCTCGATGTCCTCGACTATCCGATTTAACAGATAATTAAGAAATTCGTGCGCGTCCTGATGCATTGTATTTCTGAATGCTTCGTTGAGCTCTCTGAGCTTTTCTATGAATGCACGGGGAGCGACGATGCCCTTGGCGGCAGGGTTTTGGGATATGTGTATGTACAATGCGCGGAGGGCGGAGAAGAGGGTGCGTGGCGCGGAAGGGACGTGTGGTATTGGGGGATGCGAGGCGGCATTCGGTGGAGGCGGATCTTGGGTCGACTTTCGATCCGGTTTGCGGCGGGCGGGTGCCGTCGGGGACGTGTGATGGTGAGTGGATGGGGCATGCGAGGACAAGGGAGAAGGGTAGGGATCTAGGTGTTGAATGACGAGATCGCGGAACGGGCTGCAAAAGTAGAGGGCCTGGAGCACTGAATTGGCATAGCTGGGAGAGCGTCAGCGATGGTGGAGTTGGGAAGGAGAGGGAGACGGACCAGGTGTTTCCAAACTGCGGGGAGGGTCGGTGAACGGGAAGGCAGAGAGGAGTGGAGGACGTACGTTTTCCAGGCCAAACTGTTTTCCGTCTGCGGTGCAGGGGATTGAGACGGGTTCTGTGAGGGGAGTGTCCGTGGGCTGAGAGGCGGCGGGCTGGGAGAAGGAGATCCACTTTGCGATGGCCATGGGTCGTCAGAGGGAGGAGGAGGAGGAGGAGGACATGACCTCGGCCGCAAAAGTTAGACTCGCAACTAAAATGACCGCGCAGTCTCCATCGTGCCTGTCTATTCCCCATCGGGGTACTCGCTGACACGTTCATCCTCCTGTCTAACTCAAACGAACCCCATCTTCCGTACATGCACCCAATCACCCACTCTCACTACGCCCTCCCCAGTAAAGATCCCATTGCACCCAACACACGGCGCACCAGAGCGTGCAGGGTCCAGCCCTCGCCGGAATTTCATGATCACCTTATATGGAACCGCGTCGTCGCGAACACCAGTCGCCGGGTCGACATTGGGCAACTGCGGGAGCCATCGCCGGGCCACAGCCCGAGTCAGCGTACAGCCAAATCTATTTAGCATGCGGAACGAATTCGCACCAGACACCGAGTGCATTTAGACACGAGATGAACGATTCCCGTCGTGTCGTCAACGCCTTCCTTGTCCGAAGAAATGCAGAGCTCAGTCACAACGTCTTCGAGAAACGGTTCGCCAGCCCCCCTGAAAACGATATTGGGCCGGAACCTGCGATCGAACGTGTGTAAACGTTGACACGTCCTGGTGGCGTCGTCTTCACGTACCGTTCAACATGTAATTCTTCCTCGGCCCATTTGTTATCGACACCCTGCATGCCTACCATATCTCTAATTCGCTCCTGGACAGCCCCCACGCTCTCCTCGGACACTAATAGAAGTGGGTATCCATCCTGGAAATATGAAGGCACGTCTAGATTTGGGAACCGCAGGGTGGGCGGACAAATCCGCACACGTGGGCCCTTGACCACCAAGTACACAGGAAACCCGATGTACCCTGACAGAATCGTCGACGGTGATCGGCCAGAACTGGTTTCACAAATATATCCGTGGATATCCTTTTTATCCCACATTTCCACATCAACACTAGACCATCAACGCGCTGAGCCGGACAGCGGAACAAAAAAATGGGGTTGTCAAGGTGCCTCACCTTTCCCACTTCTGGAACGTGTCTTGGCTCGGATTGAGAGGAAGTGAAAACGTTTCGCAGCCCGAATCCTCTGGAAAGCTGATTTCCAAAAGGCCACCCTCAGGAGCTGCAGGGTCTGCGATGATACGGGGGTGGACCAACACGATCTACGCCACCAACGAGGCTGCGGTCACAATTGCAAGGCAGGGACCATCGAGATCGAAACACACCTTGCTCACTTGGCGAGCTGTCACGACAACATGGTCGTCTGCCCTGATGACGCACCACTTTCGATCATGCTGATCACTGTGGGGTGAGTGCAACGTTTTGGGGCAGGCTGTGGTGGAGACGCACCTCGAGGCCCTCCAACGTGTGTCTCGCTTCTTGAACCGACGTGCCTTTGCAACTCTACGAGACGGCGTCAATCAGGCGAGGGAGGACCTAGACCGTTTAGCCGATACCTTGATCGGATGGATGAGAATCTTGGTTACCCGGAGGTTCGAGATGTCGAATTTTGAGTAATCGGCCGTCGATGCATCGCCCACCGCGTCCTTGGTCGGCGACGACTCTTGTAGTCCTGAGAAGATCAGATATGAGATGGATTGATAGGGCAGCCGGTGCCATGAGAAAAGAAAGTGCGCAAGGTGTTGACTCACCGAAAAGTTTTTGTCTGTTCATATAGACGACTGGTGCAAGTACTAGGACCGCCGGGACCAGGATGGTCGGGAGAGCGGCAAGGAGGTCCTGCTCCAGAAATGGAAATGTATTCGTGCCGAGTAGTATCATTAGAGCTGGTGGACAGTGAACCGTTTGACCAGCAAGGAGCGGCCTCTCTGCGGACATAGCAGGGTCAAACCGGCGACTAGACTGTCCCTTTGAAAAGCACCCGCCGCAATCCAGTGCAACCACTCGCTCTCGCATTCCTATCCTACACAAAAAATCACTCCACACCCCCCACAATCACGCCCCGACTCTACGCCGTCCTCATGATGAGATGCACGCCACTGTCCGTGCTCACGACGTCGCTAATCTCCCCAACTTGAAGCGCGAACGCGGCCTCCTCAAACGGCTTCTGCATCTGGCCGCGACTGAACAGGCCTAGATCGCCGCTCTTGTCGTTCGACGAACAATCCGAATGCACCTTTGCGAGCTCGCCAAACGTGGCGGACTTGTTCGACGCAGCATTGATCTCTGCTTGGTGCTTACGCAGGATGGCGATCGCTTCGTCCTTGGACCGAGTGATCGTCGTCTGCGGCAGGGGACAAGCGCACGTTTGCAAAAAAAAACGATGGCAAAGAGGTCGCAAGAATGTCACGTACTTCCTTCCAGCTCGACGGACGTCGACTGTCCTTGTGTTTGATCAGCAGGTGGCTCGCCCTGATCTGGTTTGGCTGTTGTTGTTTCAGATGATGTGCACCGGGCAGTTTGCGTATGTCGTCTTCGGGTAGCGGTGGATCCCAGGTCGACGTGTTGGTTTCGCTGTTGAAATAGTACGGTACCTTGTGGGTCGACGACATGCGGACTTCCCACCCGGATGCCGACTGTTGGGATGATGCTTTCAGTGTCTGGTCCTCTCTGCGAAGCGTCCAGATCACACACCATCATACAAAGGATAGATCAGCGAACAGAGATGCGGCGACGGGTTTCTGCTCCACTTCAAACTACCACCTTGCTTATGTAACACACAGGACACTTTGAACGTCGGTCCGACGTCCCGGACATCTCTATCGAATTAGAGTCTATTAGAGTAGGCTATGTCGTCCCACATCACCGCTCCGTCCCGTACCCCAGCGGGTTTTTGGTCTGCCAGTTCCACAGATCCTTGCACATCACTTCCAGCGTCTGAGGCGCCTTGAACCCGAGTTCCTTCTCCGCAAGCGTCGGGTTTGCAGTCAGATCAGGGACATCTCCGCGTCTGGGTCAGTCCGATTTAGCAGGGCGATCAAGGTACAGAGTCACGCGTGTGCCTACGCACCGCCTTCCAATGATCTCATACTTGTAGTCGAACCCGGTCGCTTTTCTCATCGCTTCGACGATCTGGAGCACGCTCATCCCGCGACCCTTGCCGAGGTTGTAGGCCTTGTAGCGAGCTTCGTCAGGGCAGTTGTCAAAGACGGTGGAGTTGGGCCCGAGCGCGTCCAGGGCAAGCAAGTGCCCAGACGCCAGGTCGAGCACATGAAGGTAGTCCCGGACGCACGTACCATCCCTAGATCGGTCAGCGGTCGTCGAAGGAGTTGTTCGCAATGCAATCATACTTACGGGGTAGGATAGTCGTTTCCAAACACCTTGAGCGTCGAATAATCCACTCGTCCGATCGCTATGTAGGCTAATAGAGGCAGGAGATTCCCAGGTCGACCACGAGGGTCCTCTCCGATCAATCCAGAGGGATGCGCGCCAGCAGGGCTACACCAAACTTAGCGACGGATCGACTGGGGTAGAAACATGCCCTTACTTGAAATAGCGAAGAGATATAGCACGCCAACGCTCCGGTTCAGCTTCGTCGGCGGGTAAGCGTGATACGGGATCAAGATCATCCATGGCCTACCATGGCAGAGATCATCGATAATCGTTTCCGACATGATCTTGGTCTTTCCGTAAGGACTGTCGCCCTTCAAGCGGGTCGTTTCGGGTATCGGAATGATCGGGGGCGTCCCATACACAGTCGCCGATGAGGAATAGACGATCCGAGTGCAATCATATTCAGACATGATCTGCAAGAGTGAGATGGTCGCAGCGACGTTGTTGGTATAGTAAGTCAACGGTATCTCGACCGATTCGCCGACCGCCTTGTAAGCCTTGTCGAACCGATC
>JBBPOB010000020.1:0-49665 GCA_038091275.1 Tylopilus subfusipes
CCGACTAGTGGCAAACCTAGCTCGGCACATGAGGAGACGAGTGTATTGATCTCTAAGCTCGATAGGTAATCTATGGATTACCTGAGCTATTCAGTAGCTACAGTATATAGTTCGAGCTAGAGATTGTAAGACCCACTGGCACACTAGTCACGTGCATGATAGTATATCACCGCCGCTGCTCGTAGAGATACGACAGTTGATCTTGTACCCGTACGTCGTAGTCGCCTACAGAGCTCGGTCCAGTTCTTTTGTGCCCGCTCGCCTCAGTGTTTCCACCGTTGGCCACGGTTGGCTTCCAGAGATTAGGGGACAGATAGATCATCCTTTGCCCCCGGCCCTCACAAGGGCTCACCTCGTCTGATTCCTGAGTCTACGCCTCACCTCTCGCTCTCCATCGTCGTGCGACAAAATCAATATTTGGCATCACCCTGCGCATCTCAGTTGGAAGGCGAGCGGGTACCGCACATATGCATCGCTCGCCGCGTACCGTACAAATGAAGCAGCTACAATGGTTCGAACGCTACGGACGCTACGGGTGTACCGCCGTCATACCTTCCCACTAAGCTACGAGGCATCTAAAGCTTGCGAAGCAGCAGCCCCCTATATATCCTGACAGCGACCCCCTTTTCGACCTCGATTCGTCTGAAATCTGTCCGGATCCGGGTTGCCTGGGGATTATTCGAGGGCCACCCAATTTTCATTCATTTATTTTTTCTTCAAATTAATTTATATAAATTTTCAGGGACCATACACCTTTTGACGGTCTCGCCTGTTGTACGAACGCCGTGGAACTTAAGTTGTCTTTTACCAGTTCTACGTTGACCAGGACCTTGACATGTTTCAGAACGCCAGATTGGCATTCTGCGACGCGTATGACCCCCCACACCAGTGCGAACCGAGAACAATGACCTGGTGCATACTCATCTCAGTGTTCGTGCAAGCGCCGTGCGTTCAACTTCCATTCTAAGAGCGACAAGAGCCCTCTTGCTCTCACATGGAGATTTATAGCCGAATTTTCCCGTCCTCCCTGTGAGACAGCTCGCACGCAGCAGTTTGGGGACCACAATGTGCCCCGTCGCTGAAATGAATTCATGCCCCTAACCACGGTATCCAACGCTGTTAGTGCTGATCATTTTACTGCCACAGGCTGTCAGGCACAGGACTCACCATGGGGAATTGCATGGTATATAACCAGCGTGGTGCTCCGTGTCAGCGCCCTCTCCGTTCTCGCGGGTACTCTTAGGTCCGCCTTCCCGTTTGCCTGATCCCGGGCCTAGAATGCGTATATCACTCCTTGCCCTTCCGTTCGCCGTCGGCCTCGTCAGGGCAGGTCACTACAAGGACATCCCGTACAAAATCAAGGAGAGCATTCATGGTCCTCCTCGTGGCTGGCTCAAACGCGGCCCTGCTCCTGCGCACCATCTCCTAGAGCTCAAGATTGCCCTTCCCCAGCCACATTTCCCCATCCTCGAGAACCACTTGTTGGAGGTTAGCAACCCCGAGCACAAGCGCTATGGTGCCTACTTGTCAAAGGAGGAAACAGAGGCGCTGATGGCACCCCATCCCGAGACGCTCGATATCGTTAGCGAGTGGCTATCATCGTGTGGTATCGAGGAAGAGCATCTTTACAGGTCGTCAGCACAAGATTGGGTCACTATTCGCGTCCCGGTTGCTCTTGCGGAGGAAATGCTGAACACCGTAAGAATTATGATTTCATGACATCGACATATCTCAGACAACGGAACCCAGAAATATGACATCTATACTCACTCGGTCAGTGGCGAGAGTATCGTCAGAACGATGAGCTACAGTCTTCCAGAGACGTTGCATGAACATGTCGAGCTCATTCAACCGACGACGATGTTCACTCGCCTCCGGCCATTCAGGAGCACACTTCATTGGTCAAACGCAATGCCCTCCGGTTCGCTAACTCCCTCCACCGGCACGATTACAGGGCCGGCCGGAAACCAGGTTGATGCCAGCTGCAATGGCACGGTAGGAAAGCACGCCTTGGTGTCCAGACAAATCTAACGACTCTGTTCTGTAGATCACTATTAACTGCCTGAGACAACTTTACAACGCTGTCGGATACAACACTTGTGCCACCAACGGTAACCAAATTGCCGTTACAGCTTATCTCGAGGAGTACGCCAACAACCAGGATCTGCAACAATTCTTCCAGCTGGAGAACCCTATGGCGTATGGGTCCAACTATACTTTTGTGTCCATAAATGGTAAGAACATCTTGTTTTTGGACGACAACTGGCCCGGTGACCATATGCTTAGGTGGCTTGAACAACCAGTCTTACGCGGCTGCCGGCGTCGAAGCAAACTTGGATACTCAGTTTGCTTACGGACTGACATACCCGACGCCCGCAACCTTCTACTCAACTGGCGGCTCGCCCCCTTATATACCTGACACGCACACAACGTCGAATACTAATGAACCCTACGTTAACGTTTGCTTCATCCTTGTTCACCATTTCAATTCGCCTCACTTTCTTTCTTTGATCGTTAATTACAGTGGTTGGACTACATGTTATCTCGGGAATGCCTCCCCCAGACGATCTCCACCAGTTATGGCGATGACGAACAAACGGGTACGTTGTTTCATCGTTAGATCGGCCTCATCTGACCGCAGGCAGTTCCATACACTTATGCTTCCCGCGTCTGCTCTGGCTTCGCTGCTCTTGGCACCCGTGGCATCTCCATCTTGTTCTCCTCCGGTGATGGCGGTGTCGGAGATCGTGATGCAGACCCAGCGACCCAACAATGCTTTTCCAATGATGGTACCAACAGGACCATGTTCATTCCAGAATTCCCCGCCGCCTGCCCATAGTAAGCGTGACCCACACTGCGCATATGATTGTTTTATCTGGTTCGAATGCACGCAGTGTAACCTCCGTCGGAGGTACCAATTATATCCCTGAAACTGCGGTCTTCTTCTCTGGCGGAGGTTTCAGCAATTACGTGAGTTCTTCCCCCTGACCTGCTTCTACCATTACGTTGACGAGGTCCACCGCATCAGTTCCCCCGACCCGATTACCAGGACACGGCAGTAACCAAGTACTTGGAGACACTCGCTCCCGGAACCTATGACGGCCTGTATAACCCGTATGTGTTTCTCGCCTCTTCGTCAAACAGATCTAACAAGCAGCATTGTAGCAACGGCCGTGTAAGCACCGGTCCACCCATGACGCTGTTATCGAAGACTGGTCCACTAATAGTAATACTCGCTTGGCATAGGGTATCCCCGACGTCGCCGCACAAGCCCAGAACTTCCTCATCGTGTACCAAGGTCAAACAAGCTGCGCCTTTGGCACGTCCTGCGCCTCACCCACGTTTGCCGCCTTCGTCTCCATGCTCAACGACGCACGGATCAGCGCGGGCAAGCCTCCTCTTGGGTTCTTGAACCCGTGGTTGTACAAGACGGGGTATGCTGGGTTGAACGATATCACGATGGGCAATAACCCTGGGTGTGGCACGCAGGGCTTCAACGCGACCGTTGGTTGGGATCCAGGTACGTTCTACATGTCGTTGTTATCTTTATGTCGTCTTGGCGCGTCGTCGCTCCTGGTTTTCTGTTTCCTGGCAAGACTCCGAGTCGTCCATAAGCTAAACCTGATTATGGTGGATGTATGACTGACGCGGACACCCCCCCAGTGACCGGTTACGGTACGCCCAACTTTGAGAAGTTGTTGGCGTTGGCGATGGCCGCTTGATGGCGCGGAATATCAAGAGGACCTCAAAAATTTTGGGGGTTTGAGTGTATACTTATATGATGGGGCTGTACGTGGTGCCAAATTATACACTATGTGTAACTAGCACCTCATCCGACTCGGACTTGAAGGCTTGACCGGTCGACCCTCCCGTTGTACCTTTGTGAATGCGTTGCTCGAACGTCATGACGATGATACCCTAGTCAAGTCGACCCGGAGCCGGTGTGGTGAGGGTGGAGAACGCGTCATGATAGTATCAGACAGTGCGGATACTAGTTGCACGTCATATAACTCCAACTGAACTCGGCCAGCGCAGGTGCGAACACCCGGTCCGTACCCCGATCAACGCGACACCACAAGTACTGTGGTTCTGCATGACGCAATCGCGTGGAGGGGAACAGAGAGCATGCAATCGCCACGACTCGGTCTGAAATACCGGAGATCTCGTTGAAGATGGCTCAGGGTATGCCAGAAAGTCGAAGAGAATAGAGGACGCAGGACACGGAAATTCTGGATAGGCAACCGTGACAAACGATCGATATTATGGATGACCCTTCCGGCTCGGAGACACTGCACTGAGGGATGCTGCCGTCTTCGTCGCTGGCCCGGGGTTCTCCCGAAGATCCACGTTTCTGTCGCTGTTTAACCCATGCACCAGCGATACCAACCATGGCTTCCAACTTATCGCAAGAGGATCTTGATCGAGGACGCTAGTTTAACGACTTGTCGTGCCCCCTACTCCGAGTCTGTGACGATCCCTATCATACTATGGTCCATGCCATATCCCTGACCCGGTTGACACTCTAAAAGCCTCGCCTAGAGTTTGGAGCTACATACATAGCCTGAACTAATCTCCAGTTCTCCGCCGCCTGCATCGCCAATGAGTCCGAATGGCAGTGTTGACACGTTTTGACGGGTCTTTGGAACAGTGGAACCGAATAGCGGATAATTCTTTCAATATGATTCGGTCCATACGCCGCGCGCGGTGTTCACGTTGCTGTTTCCGAATGCCTTAGCGAGCCTACGCGATGACTCTGATTGGCCCAGAGAACTGTTGTACGGCACTTTCCCTTTTTTTAGCCTGCTCATCGAGCACTCAAAGAGCGCTCTAAACGTTGACGTAGTACCAGATCCCGAGTTGCTCGTCGTTTCCACTCATGTCTTCTAACCAGACTCCACCGCAAAACTGGAAGGCGTTCGCTCCTCCCATCCCAAACTTTGCTCATCAATCATCTGCCCTCCCACGTCTTCCTGTCCCACCACTCCAGGCTACTCTTCAGAGGCTCAAGGACTCGTTGCGCCCTCTGGCCCGTTCCGCAGAAGAGTTTGCCGCCGTATGCGTCAAGATCGACGACTTTGGGCGCCCCGACGGCCCTGGCCCGGTCCTTCAGCAGTCTCTCCTCCAGCGCAAGAACGAACAAGATAGTTGGTTGCAGGAGTGGGAGGAGGAGTTCTATCTTTCTTACAGAGAATCTGTTAGCTCCTCGCTCTCTCTTCCACTTTCTCTCTCTTACATTCGTTCTCTAGGTCGCCATCAACATATCACCTTACGGTAAGCAGAAATGCCCTTCCTTCACTCTGCTCATCGCTCCCTTCTCTCTGTAGCTGGTTTCGAGCCTCAGCCTGCTCATCTTCCCCAGACACCTGCCGCTCGTGCTGCCGCCCTCACTTACGCCACCATGCTATTTAGGCACAGGCTGCGTTCAGGCAAATTAGCTCCTGAAACGATCAAGGGCGTCGAGCTTTGTATGGACGCTTTTCGGTCCGTCTCTTTTAACCCACCTCGCATTTAATCACTCATGTTTCGACTTAGTTGGATCTTCGACTGTTGCCGTGTCCCCGGCTCAGAAGGCATCGACTGGGTTGCCTCTTACGCGGGCAGCCTCAATCCGGATGTCGATCTCGGGCATGTCATCGTCATTCGCAAGAATCGTTTTTGGAAGTTGAAGGCTCAAGTCGGTGATATGGTAGTTGGCATGGGTGATTTGATCAGGTGAGGTTTGTCTTCTCGGGATAAAACCGGTCCTACGAGATGCACAGCATCGTCATCTCTTGCAACGTTTTCTTGTCGTTTCTCTTCTGGTAACACTCATCTATGCATCATAGGCAATTCCAATATATATATGACCATACAACGGATGAATATCCTGCAATTGGTGCATTGACCGCGCACGATAGAGATCCTTGGGCCAAGGTGCGTGCTACCTGTTTGTTTCTAGGAGCTCTCTGAAATCTAACGTGAATTTAGGATTACGCAATTCTATCCTCGGTTCCCCAGAACGCGGCTGTCTTTCGCGAGATTCATTCATCAGCTTTCGTGGTGTCTTTGGATGACTCCACACCACCTCCAGAGAACAATGTAGATATTTCGAGGGCCCTGTGGCATGGAACCCTCCCGGTAAGTATTCTTTGACCGGAGAGGACTATCTTCTTTCCACGTGAACGACAACTCATAACATTGTCTTTCTATACCTAGTCACCGACGAATCCAACCGGCATCTCACGGGGCCTCTCCTCGCGCTATTTCGACAAACCCTTCCAATTCATAGTCTTCGACAACGGTGTTGCAGGGCAGATGGGAGAACATAGTATTGCCGATGGGACACACTATTTCCACCTATGCAACGAGATCCTAGCATTCCTAGCAGACCCCAAATCGGACTTCCAGTTATCGCCCTCATCCTCTGTCGTTGCAACCCCGGAACCTCTGGATTTCGATGTCACATCCATCCCAGAAATCCACGAAGCGTTAACAAAGGCCCAACAATTTGTGCATGACCTTGCTTCCTCGAAGGCCCTTTCTTTCCTCAAGACCAATTATGGAAAGGCTGCAATCAAGTCATTCGGGGTGGGTCCCGATGGATGGGTTCAGATGATTTTGCAGGTTGCATATGCACGGCTCTCGGAACGATTTGGTGGCGAAAACGGTCCGGTGTCGTCGTGGCCTGTGGGTACATACGAGGTCGCCATGACTAGGAAGTTCTACAAGGGACGCTCAGAAACCATGATGGTGGTGAGCGATGAATCTGTCGCGTTCGTACGGGCGATGCTGGGAAAGTCAGGTGAGTTTCCTGGCTCCGCGCCAAGCCCGACCGTGTTTCGGCGATTGATAAACAACACAGCGACGAGGGACGAGAAAGTGCGACTATTGAGAAATGCGGTCAAGAGGCACCAACAACTTGCCTCGGAAGCCGGAATGAACGAGGGTGTGGACAACCACATGACTGGTTCGTTGTTCGCTCGTTCCTTCGCTATATGTCGACTCATTTCGGATCGCTCACCAGGCCTCAAGGGTGTGAGACCATCTTCGATGCCTGAACCAGCATTGTTCACGGACCCGCTCTATGCACGCGCTTCGCATTGGACGCTATTTACGAGTTCCCTTTACAGCCGCTACATCGCGTTATATGGATGGGCTGCAATCTTTGAAGATGGGTTTGGAATCGCTTACGTCGCCGGTTTCGACGGTGTGTTGTCCATTTCCCTCGTCCCATATGTTCGATATAACAGGAATACTGACACGAGGGACGTTCCTCGACCACAGATTACTTACAGTTCACCGTCACGTCTGGGAGCCAGATGCCCAACGCAGAATTCACGGAGGAGATCAGGAAAGCAGCCGACGATCTCTACGAACTCTTTGCTAGCTCTGGCCGCGTGTCCAACCCGAGTGCCAACGAAAGCGAGGGAGTAAACGTCAACGCGAAACTTTGAGCGTACCAGGGCCAGGGAGGGTCGTGAGGGCGGCCGTAGACATATTGTTTTACCTCGCATGTCAGATTTCGAAATAGAACGCCGTGTTGGCACCGTCGTTACTCCTGCAGTGAATTCATTCACAGGACTTGTAAGCCTGAGAGGTTGAGATGGTTACATATGACATGAACCCGGGTCCAGATTTCATTCACTTCATCATGATGGTGCACCGTGACACAACGGAATCACAGTGTTGAAAGCTTGGTGTGAACGCCGCAACCGGGAACTGCCAGTGGGTCATCCTCGAGAATGCGAACAGAGTTGGTCGCTCGTCGTCGTCGTCGTCGCTCAGATTCCCGATAAAGATCTCTCGGTATGTCACGATCTCCGTCCGCCGCACCATGACGGTGGTTCAGCGGTCGCCGATTCAATGGCCCTTGCGCGCGTCCCCTTGAAATCGATGGGGGATGGGTTACATCGTGCGCGTAGTATCTGATAGATACCCCGCAAGTTTCACTGTACGATTTGCCTGAGTGAGACGTTTCGATTTCAAGATGAGTACACCGGGCAAGGTGGGTGGTACGCAGTCACAAGATAGCATATATATAACGTATACAGCCTATAATTTATTCCCAAGTTATACAACCCACCTGGCCTCAGACTTCTTCTTTTGTCACTTCATTATCACGCGCGATCAAGCAGCCAACGCCAACTCCAACAGCTTTTCAAAGTTGGGCGTTCCGTAGCCCGTCACTGCCAGAGAAACCAGGGTGAGTCGCATCAGTCACACACGTCCAACATGATCAGATTTAGCTTATCGCTTGGGATGTGATGTCAACGGGTTCACCCCGAGATGACGTGCCAAAAAAAAAAAAAAAAAAAAAAACGAAATGGTGGACAGGACGTACCGGGATCCCAACCAGCAGTCGCGTTGAAGCCCCGTGTACCACACCCAGGATTGTTGCCCATCGTGACGTCGTTCAACCCAGCGTACCCCGTCTGGTACAACCACGGGTTCAAGAACCCGAGCGGAGGCTTTCCCGCGCTGATCCGCGCGTCGTTGAGCATGGACACGAAGGCGGCAAAGGTGGGCGCGGAGCAGGACGTGCCGGCGATGAGGGACGCCTGACCTTGTTGGACGATGAGGAAATTCGAGGCTTGCGCGGCGACGTCGGGAATGCCCTAATACGAACGGAGTATCAGTGGGCGAGCATGGATGCGTCGTTTCGGGTGGACAGGTGTGCTCACACGACCGTTGCTAGAGCGCCATTTGTTAGATTTGGCGTGCAAGGAAGCGAGAAATGCTTACGGGTTGTACAGGCCGGCATACATTCCAGGAGCGAGTGTCTGCAAGTAGTTGATTGCTGCCGTGTTCTGGTAATCAGGTCGGGGGAACTGATGGCGAGACTTGTCAGCGTGATGGTAAAAACAGTCATGGGGATGAACATACATAATTGCTGAAACCTCCGCTGGAGAAGGAGACGGCAGTTTCAGGGATATGACTGGTACCTCCAACGGAGGTCACACTGGGTGCGTTCGAGCCCGATGAGAGCAAGCTATATGTCGGGTGGGCCACACTCACTATGGGCAGGAGGCAGGGAACGTGGGGAGGAATGTAGTCGCGTTGGTGCCGTTGTTGGAGAAGCATTTCTGGGTCGCTGGGTTTGCGTTATTATCTCCAACACCACCGTCACCGGACGAGAACAAGATGGAGATGCCACGGGCACCGAGAGCGGCGAAGCCAGAACAGACACGCTTTGCGTAATGGTATGGAACTGTCTGTGGTCAGAGCACGCTATATAACAATGCAAGATAGTACCTGTTTGTTCATCATCGCCATAACTGTTGGAGATCGCCTGGGGAAGGTTTTCCTGAGACAAAACATAGTCCAACCACTGTAGTCGATGATGATGATAATCCTCAGGCGAGTTGAGACGGTGAGCAAGGAATAAAACGAACGTCAAGGTAGGGTTCATTAGTATCCGTCGTTGTGCGTGCGTCAGGTATATAAGGGGGCGAGCCGCCAGTTGAGTAGAAGGTCGCGGGGGTGGGGTATGTCAGCCCGAAAGCAAACTGAGTGTCCAGGTTGGCTTCGCTTCCAACAGCCGCGGAAGACTGGTTGTTTAAGCCACCTAAGTGTATGGTCAGCGAGCTCCAAAAATAAGATGTTCTTACCTTTTATGGGCACAAAGGTATAGTTGGACCCAAACGCCGTAGGGTTCTCCAACTGGAAGAATTGTTGCAGATCCTGGTTGTTGGCGTACTGATCAAGGTAAGCTGTAACGGCAATTTGGTTACCGTTGGTGGCACAAGTGTTGTATCCGACAGCGTTGTAAAGTTGTCTCAGGCAGTTAATAGTGATCTACAGAACAGAGTCATTTTGATTGGTCTGGACACCAAGGCGTGCTTTCCTACCGTGCCATTGCAGCTGGCATCAACTGGATTTCCGGCCGGCCCTGTAATCGTGCCGGTGGAGGGAGTTAGCGAACCGGAGGGCATTGCGTTTGACCAATGAAGTGTGCTCCTGAATGGCCGGAGGCGAGTGAACATCGTCGTCGGTTGAATGAGCTCGACATGTTCATGCAACGTCTCTGGAAGGCTGTAGCTAGTCGTTCTGACGATGCTCTCACCGCTGACCGAGTGAGTATAGATGTCATATTTCTGGATTCCGCCACCTCAGAGTATATTGATGATATGAAGTCACAATTCTTACGGTGTTCAGCATTTCCTCTGCAAAGGCAACCGGGACGCGAATAGCGATCCAGTCTTGCGCAGAGGAGCTGAAAAGATGCTCCTCCTCGATACCATGCGATGATAGCCATTCGCTGACTACATCGAGCGTCTCGGGATGGGGGGCCATTAATGCCTCTGTTTCTCCCTTTGACAAGTAGGCACCATAGCGCTCGTGCTTGGGGTTGCTAACCTCCCACAGGTGGTTCTCGAGGATGGGGAAATGTGGCTGGGGGAGCGCAATCTTGAGCTCTAGAAGATGGTCCGGAGGAGCAGGGCCGTGTCTGATCCAGCCGTGAGGAGGGCCTTGGATGCTCTCCTTGATCTTGTATGGGATGTCCTTGTAATGACCTGCCCTGACGAGGGCGGCCGCGAACGGAAGGGCAAGGAGCAATAAACGCATTCTGGGCGCGGGTCGAACGAGTGGGGAGACGAACCTCTGAGAGCGGGGGGGGACACGAAGCAGCATACTGGTTTAATACGTGCAGTTCGAGTCTCGTGCCTGGTAGCGAAGGGATCAGCACTCGACTGACCTCGAACTTGTTGCAAGCGACGTGTCTCACAAGGATGCCGCATGGAAGATGTCAGCGAAGGATCCTACCAGATCCTATCACTGCTTGAATCGAAGCGGAACACATGGTGCTCGTGCCAACAGCGAAGAGTCACTGTTCTCGATCCATGGCACTACCGAACTGCACAGCCTCACGACGGCGATCTGTTTGCGTCTGTTGTGGCTGTATCGTCTTGAGAAATTCACCGACAAGTCGACATCAATGTCACCATCAGACTCGGTCTCGGTGTTTGCAGAGGGAACGTTCGAGGAACAGCTCAAGGAACTACTCGAGTACACGGCGAGGGGAATCCCAGACGAGGAGCGCACCCCCCTCGTGCAGTCACTCAAAGACATCTTAAAGACCGAGAACGCGTCACTTGATGACGACAGACGACGGTCGGCGTTCGAGCTTGTACTGAAAAACACCAGAGGAATAGGTCAGGGAACAGAGCATGGTATGTGGGACCACGATCGCTCGCGTCCCCTTCTGACACAGCAGCAGAGATCGAGGGATTCTTCAATCTCTTGTACTCTCATCTATTCAGCCTCTGGCAAGCCGATTCGTCGGAAACGAAACAACATATAGTCTACCTGCTCAATGTGGTCTCGTCTTCGCCGTCCAACAATGCATCAGCCAAGTATCGCATGTGCGATTCTCCGCGTTCATCCCGCGTGCTATTTACTGACCTTGATTTAGCTTGTCCAATTTGTTCAACGCCACCCCTCGGTCCTCTGATTTGCGGCCCCAAATATACACATCTCTATTACAAATTGCAGCATCCAACGGCGATGTCGAAGTATTCGCCCTAACAAAATCCGACGTTGAGCGATGGCTCAAGGAATGGCACGTCTCCGACGAGGAAAAGGGCCAATTCCTGAAAACCATCATCGACGCGCTTGAACAAGCCGGCAAAGCGTGAGCGTCCTTTTCTTTTGGTGCATCCCTATGCTCGCTGACTTGACTGGACTGCGCAGAGATTCTGCCTACGAATATCGACTTTTGCTCGTACACACACTCCCTTCCTCAACCCCAAAATCTCGTTCGGCCGCTGTCGACGCAATCGCTGCCTCCCTGCGCATACCGACCGTCTTTGACTTCGATACACTATACAGCCTCGATCCTATCATTGCCGTACGAGACCACGAGCTGTTTCCTCTCGTTCAGATATTCCTCAAAAACGGATTGCCCGAATTTCGGGAATGGGTCGATAGCCATGCCGCCCTTCTCGAAACCTATCGTACGTGTTTTCGCGCGATGCGTGTGTCCATCTCGCTGAAGGAATACCTCGATCGTTGGCAGAACTCGAAAAATCGCAACTCGAACGCAAAATTCGCCTCATGGTCTTTTCCTCGCTCGCATCCGACTACATCGGACGAGATCTTCCATACGCGACTATCGCGTCCACGTTGCAAATCGACACGTCTGAAGTCGAGAAGTGGACCATCGATGGTAAGAACGTGGTGATTCCGCCCCCCACGCATGCAGTCCATTGACGGGTCGTTTGTCATATACACCAGTCATCCGAACCGGTCTCATCTCCGGCAAACTCTCCCAAATGACGCAACATCTCCACGTGTACAGATCCTCGACGCGCAAGTTCGAGCGGGAGCAGTGGGAAGTGCTCGAGAAGCGGCTGCTCGCTTGGAAAGCGGGACTCGCGAGCGTGATCGACATCGTCGCACAGGCGCAACGGAGGGGGGGTAGCGTGGCCGAGGCGGTGCAGGCGACGCAAAACGAGCAAGGGGCCCAGGTGGAGACTACCGTTTGATGTAGTGGACTGAAAAATGTAGACGGCCTAGACACATGATCATATATACTGCCGGGAGGACTCTCGCAGGTTGGTCATGAATTCTAAGAGGGGTGTACACGCCAGTTTTCACGCTTTGTGAAGATTTCCTGTTGCCGTAGTTTTTGATCTCGGATCTGGGGTCTTCTACCTCGATCAAAAGTTCATACATGCCAGATACTCTAACTCTATCATGATGTATCAGACTACATGACATCAGAATCCTATGCATCAACACCGTAAGTATGTCTTGGAACGTTTTTCGCCCACTGACCCCCGAGGTCCAACGTTCGCGGTCATTTAACAAGCGACACTACATGCATAGCATAGGACGACCGCTGACACCCTGACCTCCCTCCTCACCACTCGCCATCGAACCCAATGAACCCTAAAAAAAAACGATCGTATGAATGACGAGATCACGTCCACACAGAAAGACCGCAAAAAAAAAAAAAAAGGCGCAAGAAAAAAAAACAACGTACCCGTCAACAAAAACACATGAAAATACCGCTTCTTCTCCAACTGCGCACACCAATTCCACGCGCTCGTCAACCGCCCGTCGATACAGCTCCCCGCATCGAAAAAGTTGTCCGCACCCGAGCCATCGAACCCGTGTCGAAAAAAGTCGGCGAGGATCTCGCGGATGCAGTTGTCGATCGATCCGAATTCGTCGTCGATGTAGGAACGCAGCGCGGGTTTGTCGGATAGACTGGGTATCCGGTAGAGGGTACCGCAGATGGGGAGGAGGATGCGGTAGATTTGAGAGTACTTGTCTACGCGCGCGCGCGGGGGGGAGCGGGGGGTCAGCAACGTTCGTCAAGGGACGGCGACGAGACGGGGTTTTACCGATGAACATGAGCGCGTTGGGGACGTTGTGATCGCCCATGTGGATGGCGGACGAGCCGACCCAGGATCCGATGCTTTGCTGGGCGCGCTGGAGGATGGTGTGCATCATGCGCAGCGTTTTCGGGGCAGCCTGGACTCTGTTCAGACCTTGACCTGTATCACGCAGACGATAAGGGACGCTTTCGGAGAGCAGGTCTTGCTCCGCGTGACACCACAACCGGAACATGTCTGAGCGGCGAGCGTGAGTGAGTCCTGAAGGGTCACGAGCCACGACAAGGACACACCATGTAGAATCTCGCGCCAGAGCGTTAGGCTTTGCAGCACGTATGCGTATTGCTTTGCGTGGTCGTGGCTGAGCCTTGCACCACCCTTGCCGCTCCGAATCGCCAAGCTATGCTTCGGGTCTTTCGCTTGCGTGGGGTGAAAGTACGTTTTGAGGTATTGTATCATGCGGTCGCAAGGATCGCGGTTCGTTCGCAAGAACGCGTGGTTGTCTCCAATGCTATAGAGACACTGACGGACTTGTTCCTGGTTTAGACCCTCGCGTTGATAGCGAGCAGCGAGCGTCTCGATCGCGCGTTCCTTGCTCTTGATGTCTCTTTGAATCTCGCGTCGAGATCGACCCTCGGCGTGTATTTCCTTGGTCGCGACGGATATGAGATCGTCGCGGAGGAGCTCCAGGGCGCCGTGCTTCTCCAGCACGCTGTGCACGGTTCGGATGGATTTGACACAGGAAAAGCTGAGCATGTCCTTGACCTCGGGCGATTGGCTGTCCTGCAACACGCCCATCATCAATCATTCCATAAAACATCCCCGAGGTACGCCATGCTCACCTGAAGGAGATAGATCAGTTTACCGTATGTCGTACGCATTTTATCGGGGTTCGTGATCTTGTGCCGCCGTCCGAGCTCGAATATCTGTTGGTAAAACTCGGCATTCCGCTGGAAATCACGGTCCGCGAAGAGCTCCTGTCCGAGCTTGTAGTCCGCCGATAACACGAGCCCAGACAAGATCGCGCACAGCTCACGAATCTGATGTACGATCCGCTTCGCTTTTGAGAGACCGAAGCTGAGGGTATCGATCCTGTCGGTATACTCCGAGACTTGAAGGGCGGCGTCGAGGAGACGGAGGTACTTGCGCTCGACGAGGGTCAGACGGAGGGGAATATATTTGGCGCGCTCGACGAACCATTCGCCGACGGTGGTGCCGATGGTAGGTTGAATGCCGAGCAGCTCCATGGACGGTCCTGCAGTGGGCTTGGCAGCGATCTGGTCAAGCTCTGCGTCCGAGTCTTCGTCCATCTCGACGTCCGCTTCGACCTGGGAAGGGATAGCACGCGCCGGGATCAACACCACGTCGACACCACGATGCACGAAAAAAAAGCGAGATACCTCGTCCCTTTTACCCTCGCCGTCCGCCGTCCCCGTCGTCTTGCTCGAGACGCCGTTCTGCGCCTTGTTCGTGCGCTTGCCAGTGGGCGACCCCGAGGTGGGCGTCACCGTGTGCTTCCGTCGCGAGCCTTTTCGATGCTGTGCGGCGAAACACACTTGGCAGTAGTCGTCCGCGCATTCTTTACACGACAGCTGTGCAGGCTGGTCTGCCCATGCCCGGGGGCCCGTCAGACGCAGGCAACAACCGAACCTGTGGAAAACACGACTCACCCTCGCATTCGACGCAGAACCCCTCTACCGGCGGTCCATTTGCAGATTCCTCGTCCCAGCCCTCTGCCACCGTCGTGGGCGCGTCTAATTCCCGTTGTTTGAGCCCCGGGTGTTCGAGCGAGTCGTGGTTGTCGCCGAGGATGTTTTCGAGCGAAAAAGCGACACCGCTGTCCGTCGGAGGCTTTGGGTCGCTGTCCGACGTAGCTACGTTATTGGAAGGTGCGTTTCCCGGCATCATGTTCGCATCTATAGCGCAGTTCTTTGGAGCTAGTGAAAAGGGTGGTAGTAGGGTGGTGATAGAGCCGCACAAGCTGCACTACGACCGTTCACACAGGCCGCGTGTACGACACGCTGACATACAGCATCATTAGTATTGACAAGAAACGTCCGCTGTGGAGAATGATATAGTACATGTGTGCGGACATGGATATAAGTGAGAAAGGAAAGCATTATGATGGCCGAACATGGATGGAAGATTACCTGGCACTGATGTGGATCTTGCTCTGCCCGGACCGTCGACCCTCTCCACCAACTCGTTCCCCTGCGGCACCCTTTTCCCATGTGTCAAACCCTGCAACATCGCAAATGCTGGCTTGATCACCGTCTAATGACGCCGAGAGCGGGACCGGGTGCGAGGAATGTCGGGACAAATCAAGCGTGTTGACAGACGGAGCAGAGTGGGGGGCAAAATCGAGCAGCGACGACGACGTTGGCCTGTACCCGTGCCGAGATCTGGTGCTACTTTGTGACGATGCGCTGCCGACGTTGGGTGGGTAATCGTGCGCGACCACGACCGCGGTTCTCGGAAGAGTCATCGGTAAAGACAATCCAGTTGCTGGTAACTTGGCCATGTTATCCTCCGTGCTAACGAGTGTTTTATCTCCCTCTGACGTAATCCTGGAGGAGGATGACGGAGGACCATTCTCGATATCTTGTGGTGAGACGTCGTCGTCGTCATCGGGAGAACTAAACAGAGGTTGGCGATCATGAGAGTCAGAGTTTCGAGGCGTGGTAGAACGAATGGCGATCGGACTGGTGGATGCTTTGACGACGGAGTCGATCAACCAGAACTGGACAATGTTCATGGTCATGGGGAAGACGCCCATGACGCTATAAAGAGTACGTCAAGCAGTGCGCAGCGAACGAAAATAGTCGACGTACAATATCACTTGTACTGATTCCCCGTCGAAAAGAGTGGTCCAACTGAGAAGCCAGTCACCCATAGCGGATATGCCTGGCCAATAAGCAAATAGCGAAACCACAAGAAGTTTCATCGTCATGAGGGCGAAAATGTATACGGCTGCCTGACGGACCCAGTATGTGACTGAAGGGGGGTTTCCATACTGACCCGTCTTCAAGCCTTTGATGCCAAGCTTCTTTGAAAGCACCCAGGTTGAGGCATGCAGCACGACATAGATCAGTCCGACACCTTCCGGGTGCAAGGTGGCGTCACAACCGCATTCGAGTCTGGCGATGCAGAGCAACTCACCGAGGGTGGTATCGAGGAGAATGTTGAGGAAATAGTACGTGCAGGCGTTCCCAGCAGACTGATGTGATGTCAAGTCGGATATGAGTACGTTCAGCCCGTGAATGAACATTGCGCCAACGACTTGTTTCGAAACGTCAAAGAGCCTACGAAATCAGCACCGAGAACACTCAGCTGACAGGGTAGGAGAGTTACCATATCTCCCACGGACGCTTCTGGGTTTCCCGCTGTCTTTTGTAGACGAGCGAGAGGACGGCAAGGACGCCCATGAAGCCTTGGACGATCTGTGGAAAGAGAGTGGTTGGGTCCGAGACCAGTGCGTTCTACATGGCAGCCACGCTCACCAGCGCAGTGGGGCCGAGGAGCTGGCATGAGCGACGGTCTAGCGGAAGGTTTCCCAATGTCTTGGAGATCGAGCTCATCGTCAGACTTGAATTAGCCGCGCAGTCGACTCAGCCCGGGCCTGGTCTCGATCGTGATGAGGTAATCAACCCATACTTACTGCGGCCACGCCAACACTCTCTTGCACCGTATCCTCATCAATGTCCTCGTTCTTCGGTAGGTCGTCTCCAGCACCACAGAATCAGTACAACCGCGTGCCAGACGGCGTGCCCGCTGGACTGAGGCCAAATGCACGCGCTACACCCCCACAAGTAGGGCACTACAATGACCCCTCCCGGGTGATGTTTGAGAAGCGACCTTACGATCGTAAACCTCCCCCACCACGCTCGGGCTTGACGTACGCACCTGTTCTTCCGTATGACCACTCAATAAATGATGCATTCCAGCTACGCCGTCGTGGGTACCGCAAACGAGACTCTCGCCCTCAAAAACTGCCTCATCGTCCACCCGGCCGACTTCCCAAACGGCGTACACGTCCTCGTAAAAGGAAAATACCCCATCACGACATTGTACGTCCTCACTTCCCTTCTGACACCAACCGCTCACCATACCGTAAGCCACGACACGTCCGCGTCGATACCACCCGGAACCGTCGCAGCATCCATGTCACTCAGGGAGTGGATGGAGCTATCCCTGAGCGGAGATCAGGTCACCGTCGAGTTACTCCCCGTCCCGCCACATCCCGACGCACCACCTTTCCTACAATCGATCGACTTTGTCGCGAGCTTTTGGAGGAAGAATTACGAGAATCAAGTGCCGTATAATCAGGACGAGATGATATCAAAACTACTCAATGCGTGCAATGGGCTCGTCTTCGCACCCGGTGGGATCCTCACCGTCGATTTCAAGGGTGACAAGTTGAAACTCGTCGTCGCTTCCATGGCCCTACTCGAGCTTGCCGACGAGCAGAAAGGTGGGCGGAGAAACAGAAACATCGAAATTGGCGTGATGATGCAAAAGACGGACATCACCATCATGAAAGAGGGCGGTAGTCCGATGAAGATCAAGGCCAGCGCGAAGAGGTAAGTCGTCGACGTTGAACGAACGGTTTGGCCTCATTCTCCTGTCAGAGCCGCTACGAACGCGATCATTTCGCCCAACTTCAAATTCGAGGATATGGGTATCGGAGGTCTCGACAAGGAGTTTAATGACATCTTCCGTCGTGCCTTTGCCTCGCGCGTATTCCCCCCAGCCCTCGTCGAGAAACTCGGGATTCAACACGTCAAAGGTTTGTCCTCTCCTCGAGCATACCAAGACGCGTGACGAGTATGCACTCCACAGGTATCCTGCTACATGGACCTCCTGGAACGGGTAAAACTCTGATTGCGCGTCAAATTGGGAAAATGTTGAATGCTCGAGAGCCCAAGGTGGTGAATGGGCCCGAAATTCTTAATAAATATGTCGGTGCTTCCGAAGAGAACATTCGTAAGCTTTTCGAAGACGCCGAGAAGGAGGTGAGTTCCCTTGCGCTCCCCTGATCAGTGAAGCTAATATCGAGCATTACTGTAGTACAAAGAGAAGGGCGATGACAGCGGTTTGCACATCATCATTTTCGACGAGTTGGATGCTATCTTCAAACAACGTGGCTCAACGAACAACGGGACTGGCGTGGGCGACACTGTTGTCAACCAGCTCTTGTCAAAGGTACGGCTTTTTCTTGCGTTATCACAAGTGCTCACTCTGCTGCTAGATGGACGGTGTCGACAAACTGAACAACATCCTTGTCATCGGTATGACAAACAGGGTAGACATGATCGACGAGGCACTGCTACGACCAGGTCGTCTCGAAGTCCACATGGAAATTTCGCTCCCTGACGCAGACGGTCGGCATCAGATCCTTCGTATCCACACTGCCAAGATGCGAACCAACAAGGTAATGGACGATGACGTCGACATCCGAGAGCTCGCACAGTTGATGAAGAACTACTCTGGCGCTGAAATCGAGGGCTTTGTCAAGAGCGCGACGAGTTTTGCCTTCAATCGGCATGTAAAAGTTGGGACGTTTGCGGGCATTTCAGACGACGTTGAGAATTTGAGAGTGAACCGGAATGATTTCTCCCAAGCGCTGGAGGAAATTAAGCCTGCGTTTGGCATTTCTGAAGAAGAGATTCAGGAAGTAATCCTGAACGGAATTATCGAGTTTGACTCTGAGATCCACGTGCGTCGTAAATCGCTCAGACCGCGGGACTTGCTGAGATGCCTTTTAGGAAATATTGGAGAAAGGGAAGCTGTTCATCAACCAGGTTGCCAAATCTGAGCGGACGCCGCGGGTTAGCGTCCTCTTGAACGGGCTGCCTGGATCTGGAAAAACAGTGTTGGCTGCAACGATCGCATGGCGTTCGGAATTTCCGTTCGTGAAGATCATCTCTCCTGATCGGATGGTTGGCTTTTCGGAAGCACAAAAGATTGCTGCTATCACGAAAACGTTCAACGACAGTTATAAGAGTCCATTGAGTGTCGTCGTCGTAGACAGCCTAGAGCGCCTCCTTGGTGAGTTTACCCATAATGGGCCTTTGACGTGACGTTGACGAGTCGATACTGTAGATTGGACATATTTGGGTAATAGATTCTCGAACGCCGTTCTTCAAACGTTGTTAGTACTCATTGCACGGAAACCTCCAAAGGTCAGCAAGGTCACATCTGCTGATCTGCGTTGACTGTTCCTGAGTATCTTTCTCTGCAGGGACGGCGGCTCCTGGTGCTCGCAACCTCGTCCCTGGGCCAACACATCACGGACCTAGGATTCTCAGACGTCTTTGATGCCTCCATCAGAGCACCTCCCATCTCGCACCTCGCACAACTAGAGGTCGTTCTCCGATCGGTCGAGCTGTTCGCTGATGACACCGAGCTACATGAAACCCTCCGTCAGCTATCGAGTGCTGGATTCCCGCGGAACGCGTCTGAAGCGGAAACGCCGACGTTGCCGCTATTGGTCGGAATTAAAAAGTTGTTGAGCATCATCGAGATGGCGAGGCAGGAACCCAAGAGCGTTGGGCAACGGCTCATGAATGGGTTGATCTAATCCGAGTCGCTACTACTTCTGCCGTCGTCGGACTCTTGTGTGATTTTCGTGTATTCATAGCTGATCCGCCTGGTGTGCCATGTTCAGATGTCTTTGATCCCCTCCCCAAGTCTCGCCAGGGCTACACACCCAAGAAAGGCATGTCGTTCTCACATGCTGATCTTGAGGGGTGTCTGGATCGGCACTTGGCCATTGAACGTTTGAACGTTGTTCTCGTTCCCCATCGTCCTCGTCCGTACCCTCGACGCCCAACATCCAATGTCCTCCGTAGAGATCATCCAAGATCCCCCATATCTCTCTCCGCTACGCCGCTCCGCATCGCAGCCCAAACCCAAAGGCATCCTCAAGAATGCCTTGCCACAACCAGCCGGACAACAACAACAGTCCGTATCTTTTCTTCTCCCTCTCCCTCGTTGACAGCGCGGGCTGACGTTTCGAGTGTTGTAGCAACCTACAATGGGACGAGGCCAACATTGCGTTGACAGAGATCCAGAAAGACAGTCTCATGAAGATCACGGAGCCCAAGACGCCCTACGTCAGATACAACGCCGAGACGGACGAAGTCGAGGGGGGTACGTCGTATCCCAGTCCCGTCCCTGCCGTTCATGTGTCGCTAACCGGACCGTCGGGTTGTTCCGCGTGCGCTCCGCCCCCCCCCCTCTTCCTTTCGTATGCTGTACGTAGATATACCCGACTTCCAGCTCGGCGCGCGTGCAGGTACTCCGACCAGCGCGAGCTCGCAGGCAGAGTCCCCCACGAGCATGATAGCCTCTGGCCCGTCCTCGCGCCGTGCCTCGCTCTCGAGCATCGGCCGGAACTCGTCGGGAGGACGTTCCGGGAGTGCAACGTCGAGTCGAAGCACGTCGTTTAACCTTCCGAACGAAGCGCGGGGCGAGATCCGGGAGATCAAGGCGGAGCCGGGGGATGAGGTCGAGACGGAGGAGATGGACGAGGAAGGTAAGGCCGAATGGGCTTGCGCTTTGGTTCTGTTTTGAGGAGGATGTGTGTGCTGATGATGATTGTCTGTAGCTGCTGCGAAGCGCGCTGCGTTTGTCAGAGCGCGCGTACGGCACTACTCGAACGAGGCAGAGGCCATGAAGGTATGATGTGACTTGCCCGCGTTGACACTTGTCGACTCATGGATATGTCCGACAATATAGAGAGCATCATTACTTGTGGACAGTGATGACGATGACGAGACAGGAAAGGGAAAAGATGTCGTCAACGGCGATGTCCACAGAGCTTGAGTGCGATCGATCCTGTCCAGATATGGGCGCTCGTGATACTGTCTGCTAACGAGCAACGGACCGGTCACCCCTAATAGGAACGGATTTCTGCTCCTTGTCTGTCTACTTCACTTCGTTCTAAGGATCCAATTTTTCTTGGTCGTTGGACATCCTGATCATGCGCTTTTTGCTTCTCTTTGTAGTGTACAGTCCACGCATCCAGGTGTTCATAGTTGGAATATTTTTGGATGCACCTCGTGTTACTACCAAAGCCTACTTCCCACCCGATCGGAGCGTATCATATGCATGATATTTCATACCACTGTCCTGTAAGCTACTGTTTATGCCAGGCCACTCTATATCGACTAAACCTCCATCTGGGGTCCGTAACAAACACTAACGCATTTCCAGGAAGGAATGTGAAACTGTCTGCAAAAGGGAAAACCACGTACGTTGTCCGGTCACCAAGCTGGGTTTTCTAGCTCGTCAGTAGACATATCGACGTCCGCGGACCAGATGAACTCGTGAGTATCTAAAAATACGACTATAAAAATTCTCCTCTTGCAGGTATCATTCCGGACGTGCGAGCAAACCCGCGATCTTGTCCGACCGCGGTCTTATCGTACACGGAATAGCGCCTAGTACCGAGAGATCCAAGCCGGCAAGCATCGCACGAGTCCACGCAAAACGAACGATCCAGCCCCACCCACCTGACGAACAATTTACTGTAAAACTTGAGCACAGGTTCAAACTCGTTCCCCTCCTCGTCCATAGGCTTGTCGAGATATCGAGGCACGCCAAGAGATGCGAAAACATGATGAAGAGCGTCGACTGTCCGACGTGGCGTCCGGGGCACGTGCTTCGGAGGGGGGGTCGCTCGTCAGTGTCACACATCGACGGACAAAAAGATCAAGGAGGCGCGGACCGTTTGCCCCCACCCGAACACCGACGACTCTAAGAATTCACGTGTGCGGTGGCGCTCCCTTGTGTCGTGGCTAGGAACCAGGACGGATTGAATTGGTCCGGGTGCGGAAACGCTTCAGGGTTCCTCAGGATTGTCCTTGTGGAGGGACAGATGAATGAGTTGGAAGCGAGAAATTGGCCTTCCTCTGAAACATACCATGTATTCCCAGATATCATCGTTCCTTTCGGAATCCGGTAACCGAGATACTCGTCCTCTTCGGTGACCATGTGGGGTATACCTGGGCCTTCGTTCAACGATATGGAACGAAGAACGCGCGAAATAACCAATACTAAGTGGAGTGACAACGTTCCATCGGAGCACCTCGAGGACGATGTATTCAATGAATGGCAATGACGACCGATCCCCGAAGGTCGGCAGACGATCCTGACCTAGCACCGAGTCCAGCTCATTTTGGGCTCGGCGCTGTATGTCAGGGCGCATGACCATCGCACCGAAGAAAGTGAACATAGAAGAGACGGTCTTGATCGATATGAGTCGAGCATAGAAGGATGGGGAAGTATCAACGCTTACTGAATCCATGGCAGCGACATACATTCCCGAAGCCGCGTCACGAATCAGCCCCGCTTGATGTGAATATTCCAGATCTTCGTCTGGTGGAAGCTGGCTCAGAAGGGTAGATATAAATGATGGGCTTGCTGTCCCCGCTGCCTAAACAGTAAACACGACTAGGGTAGTATCTAGGATTTCCCAAGAATGAGGGAACATACCATCTGGCTGCGGACCATATCGAATGGGATGTAGCGGAGTCGCTGACTTATCACCCTAGCCTCCGCTGCGTTTTCTGGAATCTACCACCTGGAAGCCAGCTATTTCACTGAAAAATACTCGAGATAGGATCGTGTACCGTGACGGCAGGCGACTCACACTATGTCGACTAAATAGGGACCATCACGGGAGTTTTCCAGTGCGTCCTGAACAATCTTCAGAAGAGGATCACTGGGGTGAGTAATCTCATGGCCGTAGCATACCCGTATTACGGCAGATGCGATGCTCCTATAATGAATGAAGGTCATTTCTAACAATACCGCAACAAAATCTTACAAGCGAACGAGCGCTGCCCAGTCGTTGGGATTGGCAAATATGTTTCGGAGGAGGGTCCGGGAGCTCTCCAGTTCGGCGAGCTGCCAATCCTTGATCTGTGCGAAAAAGTAGCGTTGAGCCAAGGAACGTCGCTCCCCGTGTGGTTCCCCGGCGAGAAGCCAGTCATTACCCACACTGAGAGGGCGTCGTCGTGAAAGTTATATGGGATACAAGCGAACACTCACAGCTCGTCCAGCATGACCATTCGCGGTCGATTGGAGTAAATGTATGCACGCTTGTCCATGAGATCGATCGCGGTCTGTGCCGTGTTAAGGACGATGAGGTGGTGCCCAAAAGTTTCCGTGTGCATGATACTGCCTACCGGCCGTTCAGAGAGAAAGGCGGTCCTAGAGAGGTGGTGGATACGAACCGTAATCTTGACGCCATTTCAGAAAGGTGTGAGTGTTTTCTGCATTGTCCCATGGACGGTCGGGAAGATTACCCAATAAAAAGTGTCCTTTTGGCCCTGGAGGGAAGCGCTTCGCACTGCGTCTCCGCAAAAAGCAGCGGAGTAGGACAAGTATTGCTACTGTCACAGGAATGCAGTATATCGGGCGAACGGACATGGGTGCCGGTGAGCGTCCAACGCTCGGGCTGCGACTTGAGCATCAGATCCAGCCGTTTCGTTTTTCTAATATATTGCTCCAGTTGGTGCGAATGATCGTTCACGTACGTGACTTCTCCCCTCACCCGGTAAGAGACGGCGATTAAGATTGCACTGGCAGTCTCTGTGGATACAGCCCACATCGGACGCAGAAAACTTGGGTCTGGGACATCCGAGAAGTGGCGATGAGACGCATAATGCACACTAGCATTATCCGAGAGACGGCGACGCACGGACGAAGGCTCAAGGTTATCTCGAACTCGCCATGGTATGAACACTACTGGTTTGCAGCTGTGAATAGCGGCCTTATGTCGTCAAGACTGAGTCGGATTGGGTGAGTTAATCTCTGTTAGTCTGTGACGAACGGAGGTTCAAGTTCAAACTACGGACGTGCCAGTGGTTGCACACATGCAACTTCAACGTGACTGAGATTATGTAAGCCGATGTTGCACCTGCATGCCCCGCACGCCCGTCATCTAGTAGCCCGGTACATACAGCGGTGAGTCTTGTTTTTCTGTCCTGCGCTGCGCGAATTATTTATTTACTGTAATCTACCCAAGAGGCGGTCAGCGATAGTCACCCGCATCCGCCAACTCAGACATCGCGGTGCAACCGCCATGAATCCTAACGACACTACGGCCATCGCGCACAAGGATGAAGAGACGCCCACATCGTCCGACCTCCACTTCGAAAGCAACCCTATATGCTTCATTGATCGCCTTCCCGTCGATACCCTTGAATCCATATTCGTCGAGTGCGCTTGCGACTACTTTCGCGAGGACATTGGCCTTCCCATTCCCACTGCGCCCAGTTGGGTGAATGTTTCCTACGTCAGCCGTCACTGGCGCGATGTTGCGCTGAATTTCCCGACTCTGTGGACCTACATCTTTATTACGTCACCTCGCTGGACAACAGAGTTGTTGGCCAGATCGAAGCAGGCGTCGTTGAAGGTAGTCGTGAATTATGATTATGATCTGCAACATTGGGGCGAAAGACATCGCTGGGGTTTCCGTTTTGTGGAGCAAGTAATGGACCACGTAGAACGCATTCAAGAGTGCCACCTTCGCCTTTCTGTGTATGGCTATGAGGTTCTTTCCAAAATGTCCTCGCCTGCTCCTCGCCTGCGACACCTGGAGATCTCAACAGATTTCTATCCTTCTAATTGGTCCTCGCTGCTCTTTGACGGAGACACTCCGGCCCTCCGTACACTCCATTTCAATAACTGTCCAGTGCCATGGTATTCGCTCAAGCTGACTGGCTTGACAAAACTCAGTCTGCGCCAGATTCCTGCTCAGTTTCAGCAAAACACTGCAGAGTTCCTTGCCATGCTCGGCTGTATGCAAGATCTCAAGTATTTATATCTCGGAGATGCCTTTGCTAGTGCTGCTGGATTTCTCTCCAGCCCGGTGTTCCGCAGTTTCCAGAAAATCAATTTACCCCAGCTTTCCCAACTTCTCCTCTTCGCCCCACTCTCAATGGTTATTGCATTCTTTTCTTGCATAGACATCCCATTGGAAACAGAAGTATATCTGGGACCAGCCTGGGGTGTCGAACATAGCTCCTCTTTCTTCGATGATTTTGCCCCGCTCTGCTCGGTTCTCGCACAAAGATACAGCGTGTTGCAAGCTCAGGCACCGTTTCACTCGTTGATCATCATATATGCTGGGATATTATGGGCACAACTCAATTTCAGCGTTTCAGAACGGGATTGCAACGTTCCTCTCCGGATCACCTTTCCTTTAGAAATTTTAGCGACAAGAAACAATTGGGATCGCCTCATAATCTGCTTCTGTAGCTCCATGCCTTTGTCACACGTCCAGACTCTTCATGTTATCGATCCACCTTTCTCTGAGAGCTTCTGGACAGATCTCCTAGGACGTCTTCAAGGTCTGCGGTACCTCAAACTGAGCAATGGCGACATGCCGAACTTAGCATCCGCACTCTCCCTCACCTCCCACATTTTCACGGAGAACCGAAACGCACATGCTGACCGAGGTCAAAGCCAGATACTTGCCCCTGCGTTGGAGGAATTGCGGCTTCATGGCATCTCGTTTTTAACAACGCTGGAAAGGGACATGGATCCGCTACAAGGTACCGATCTCCAATGTCTCTGCAACGCGCTGTCCACTCGCAAAGAGCCTCGAGGCCGGCTCACCATGACAGGATGTTTCCAACATATCTCCGGCGGCCAGCCGCCGAGGAGGTTCGACTTGGATGGGTGGTGGGAGGATCGACGTTTCCATCTAGTCAGCTATAAGGATGACTCAGACTTGGAGGATGATTCGAATGGACCGGACGCTCCTTGAATCGAGTGACAGATTCACTTGCTGTTCCTACTACCACTACGGCGCAAATGGCTTCGTGTACTGTCGCGCCAAGACTCGTATTCCACAAAACTGTTGTAAAATCGCGCGTTCGCTTGTTGTACCATACTTGAACATGGCCTCGTGCGGGTCACTGTTCCCTTCGTCGAAACAGGACTACTAGTCTAAGGTAGGGGTTGATGAACGCGTTAATTATCTTGCGGCAGCTTCTGTAAAATGGGTAGTGCGTTATGACTGGTTCTGGCCATCAGTCCTGCATCTTTATTGCCTTTTTTATCGACTTTTGAGAGCTCTGATTGGAGGACAGGCCTACGAAGCGGTAACGTCATAAAGTACTCCTCCGGAAGCAGTGCCAGCGAAGATCATGAAATATCTCACGACGCGTTTTGCGGAATTCAAGACGGGCCTAAATGTAAGATAATACTTGATATCTGGTCATGAAGTATAGTCTGGGGGGTAATTTGAAGTTTGGTCTGCGAATGCAGACGAAACTTGATGTTTACCGGCGTCACGCCAGTTTCAGCTGCTTAGCAGGCGGCCTCAGTTTAAGCTAACTCCGCAAAACGCGTCGTGTCTACGAAGCACATCGGAGATCCTTGGTGCCATGGCATCTGATCCATCCTGATCAGAACAGTAGCTTGCTACAAGATCTGATGTCTCGTTGGGCCCCGGTCGATACTGGCTCTTCCGAGTCGATCGAGCCTCGTGTACTATCCACGTGACCATGATCGATGAACGGGAAGATTGACCCGAGTCAGACTCGAGCCGAGTCCGTCCGTACGGAAACCCATCTGACAAAGCTTTAGCAAAACCACCATGGCCGTGGACGCCTCAGGTAAAGGCCTCCTCCTCAAGGCAGACCTTATCGCGGGCACCTTCCGGGACGAAGTCAGAGCGTCCGTAGCGCGATCGTCGAGAACGCCGACGCTCGTCGGTATTTTGGGCACGCGGGCGGGGCCAAGTCGGTTTTATGCCGAGTTCACGGAAAAGCAGTGCGACGAGCTGGGCGTGCGGTTCGTCCTCAAACTGGTCGGTTCGGCTGAGAGCGATGACCGGGCTGATGGGGAAGGGGTGGAAGAGGCGATCATAGATGCCAACGAAGATGCGGACGTCGATGGTATTATGGTGCGCACTGGCACGCTTCGCGTTTGGACGGGCGTCGGATTGATGACGGACGTGTTTTTTTCTTCTTCTCAGGTGTATTACCCGATCTATGGCGGACAACAGGTGTGTGGGTCAGCTCAGTGTCAGAAAACGGGAGTTACTGACCCAGCACAACGGATATCCGTAGGATCATTACTTGCAACAAGTCAGGTCTTCTCAGGGGTCTAGATAATTTTTTTGTGCTCACGGAAACCTTGCCCAAAGGTTGTTTCACCTCTGAAGGACGTCGAGGGCCTCCATTTCAAGTTTCATTATAATTTATACCACAAGTATGGCCCTCGCTTACCAGCTGATACGTGTCATTCTTATGACTCTGCAGTATTCGGTTTATAGATCCTAGATCTCTCACGTCCTCGGTCCCCTCATCCGTGCCGAACGTCCCGATCAAAGACGATATCCCACCTCCCGGTATGGTCAAGTCCATCCTCCCATGTACACCGCTTGGCGTCGTCAAGTGTCTCGAGTACACCGGAGTCTACAACAAGATCCTCACGTACGGCGATCGTGCCTACGGGAAGACGGTGACCGTCATCAACCGGTGAGAAGACCCAGCCACCGTCTCCACCCCTGAAACTCACGCCCACCACCCTTCTCGGGCTGTCATAGATCCGAGGTCGTTGGTAGGCCCCTCGCAGCGTTAATGGCCAACGACGGTGCATGCGTGTTTTCCATAGACATAGATTCCATCCAGGTGCGCGATCGTGTGTGTGAAAAGATGGTCCTCTCGTTTCGAGGATCGCGTCTCGAAACGGGAAGCTTACCGTTTTTTCTTCCGGGCGATGACAGGAGTATACGAAGCGACCTCGCACGTCGCCAGAGGCAACCCGGAAATACCATCCGCATCACGTCACCCACCCCTCCCAACTGTCGTTACAAGAGTGCCTAGCGATCTCTGACGTCGTGATTTCGGCCGTTCCGACCGCTGAGTACAAAGTCAAGACAGAATGGCTGAAAGAAGGATGCGTCGCTGTGAATGTCGCCGCCGACAAGAACTTTGAGAAAGACGTCAGGGACAAGGTGTGCCTGATCACACCTGGGACATCGCTCACATCACTCACGTGCACGACTGGCATCCTAACAGGCATCGATTTATATCCCTGCCGTTGGAAAAGTTACCATTTTGATGCTCCTTCGAAACCTGTGCGTGCTTTTTATGGCTCGTTATGAATGGATGGTGCACATGACAAAAAACTTTCCTCGGATGCTCATCAGAATGCGCCTTACGCTTTATAAGGACGTTCCTGAACCCGTCACTGCATCGGCGTAAAAGGGGGGATAAACAGTTGGCAGTTCCAATCGTATTACAACTCCGGTACGTACACCATTAGGAGAATTACCATTGCGACGTGTCTTCCACTAGAGAATGAAGCGGATATGGTTCAGAGATGTAGATCACCCTGACCAGTATCTAAGATCGAGTTGCACGAGTTGAAATAATCAAGTCCATTACGTTGCTGGGGCTTCGGTGATGGTGGATGGGTCAATTTGCTGGAGTTGCTCACTACGGGAAAAGCTTGGCGTGACTGGTGTAGTCATTCCTGATGCATCCTCTGCCAAGAATCGCACACGTTGTCGATGGAGCTGGGCAGATGTCAACGGACGCGTAGACCAGTCTGGACTATGATCAGACACATACCTGGGGGAGTTTGGGAATGATGGCGAGGACAGTGAGAGCCGCGAGATTGAAAGCAAACAACCACGGGTTGTAATTTGTGTAATGTGTAGACGCCAGGAAGCTGAAGATATGAGTCACAAGATCCGACACGGAGGCTGTGGTTTACGCTTACAGTAATATTGGCGCGGTGATTAGCCACTTTTTTGACGGGGTATACTGTGCGCCATCGTCGATTTGCTCCCAGAGTGTGAGGTCGTCGTAAGCACCGGCATGTAGTTCATTGTCAAATGGGATGCCCGTTACCCAGTGGAACATGAGATACGAGAGCTAACGATGTTGAGCGCCTCGTTGGGTGTGCAAAGGGGGGTAGACGCTCACTGCAAGGTATATCAAGTTGACAAGGGTCCAGCTGAATTGCTGCGTCATGCCAGGGATGGTGTCGATGATGATCTTGCCCGTGAAGACGAGGACGACGTGGATTAACCACGCACCTGTGACGCGGCGATTGAGCGCTGAGAAAATCAAGCGATTTCGGTGTACACACCCTTTGCGTTGACCCAGTTGGCGTTGATGTTGACGTACGCACTTCTGTCGAGCAGTTCTTCGACCCTTCCGCCGACTTCCTCGACCTTGACGATGCTGCCATTTCTTCTGCGACCCTTGAGGGGGACGTTTTTGTGAGGTATGGAGAGCTGTGGTAGCTTTATTGTTGGTGGGGTACTCATGGTGGGGAGCTGTAGAACGGCACGACTCGGAGCGGTGTCAGTCGACGCGCAGCAGCTGAGCTCGCCTCGCTAGGCGGGACAAGCAGATGCAAACAATTCAAGTGTGTCTGCGGGCACGTGATCTGGAGACATCCTTCCCAAGGACATCCATGTTGCTGCAATGGTCCAACTTGACTCCGCTCGGTCCATCCAACCTGGCCGCCATTCGGTTCACCTCTCCATGTAGAGTACAAGCCGTCAAGATATTCCCAACAGGCGCGAAACCGTTTGCAAACTGCCCAGATATCATCGCGTAGGTCTCCGTCTCGATGCGTCGCATCAGTACTGACAACGCCCTGTAGGCGAACAGAGCCGGGTTCGTTCTTCATGGACGTCTACTTCAACGCGCATCCCGTGCCAGGTTCGCAAGATGGGAAACACAAACTCAAGGCACCCAACGCGCTCATCCCGACCGTGATCGCATACTCGGGTGGACAAACCGAGTTTGCGATCGACATGGGTGCTGATGCATGTCTTTATGCTCGTCCTCCTTTCCTTCAAGCCTGACGGTTCTGCACAGTTTGGAACGCGACTCATGATCGTCCGCGGAGACTTTGAAACTGTGTCTATGGCCATATACGGAGAAGTCGTCACAGACGCACCCGCGTCCGAGACATCCTACACGCCGGGATTGCTCCCGGTTCCTGATCCTGTCTCCATTTCACCTGTTCTCGATCTCGCCAATGCCTCTGATCCGACGTCTTTGGCAAGGAAACTCCTCACTTTGATCCCAAACGCTCCCTCACTCAACCTTGTCATTCGTCTAATGTTTTGCTTGAAGCCACCCAACGACGATTGGGATCTCCCTGAATTTCCCCATCTATATTCTGACCTTAACGAGGAGGACATGGATATCGATCTAGATTCAGCATTTCGCTGTTTGAGTCGTCCAGTGGCCGAGGACGTCTCGGCCGAAGCTCTGGAGCGGTTTGCGGCGAAAATTGCGGATGCAATCGGCCCAATGGTCTGCGGTAAACTTGTTAGGCAGATGTTTTCCCAGGCTGACGACCTCACGGCAAGTAGGACGATACTCAGGCTTATCTCGTGTCCGGAATACTATGCCGCTCTGCTTCACAGAACCCCCGTTTCGCCCAAGCACTCATGGTGTGTCGCCTACCACGAAATGATAAATGTGCACTCAGTATAGTTTCTAGCAATCGATCGACTTGGAAAACGTATTCGACGTTTCAAGCTTGAATGACGATGACACAATATATACCTTGTTGGATGCATCCATAAACCCTGACATTTCAGAACTGCTCGACGTCGACTGGATCAAGGATATTCTCCGCTCTGTGGAGTCATTGCCTACAGCCAGACGAGAAGTTAGAAAAGGTGCCCGCCGATTGACAGCTCGACTACGGGACTGGCAAGTGTTTGAAGAAGCCTTATCGAACCCGGAGGGCAACTTTGCGGACGCTTGTCGGTTTCTAGGGGAAATAGGAACCGAAGAAAAATCCTTCGGTATCTGGTTGAGCTGCATGATAATGCATGGGGGTCTTTGGGCGAGCGTACGGGATGGCCCACCCCGTAGTAATGGCCCGTTCACATCATTTTTGGACCCACCGTTGACAGCGATATCTCGTGGCGATTTCCTCGGCTTTGTTAGAGCTTATATTGGCGTTGCGTCTGTTCTAGCGGTCTACGCTTTCTCCGATAGTCTTCCAAACGATCACTGTCGAGAACAGACGTTGGGAGTGTTGAGACTGTGGCAAGACGTTCCAGGGTATCGCGAAGTATATTGTCCCGCTATATATCCTGGGGTGTATCTGATCATAGCTTCGCAGATAGTCAATCATCTTCTCTTACTCCGTCAGATGACCTTTCGGCTAGAATCCATGACAATCGACAACGATCCTCCGGCTCAATCGGGTATTCACGCGGAAAATGTCATATTGAACCTCGTCAATGAACCTCGATGCTATCTCAGTTCGGACTTCGTCAGGTGCTTACAGTCTTGGCAACCTTTTTCTTTGACTTGCATCAGCGAAGAGGAACGTATCTCGCTACACCGGGTAGCTACGATAGCCGACGATGGACTCCGCGGTGCGATAGAGGAACTCGCTCGGACGGATTCCCCGCCTTTTGACTTGGACCGGATACGTGGATTGAGGGTCGCCATTGCTGTCATTCTTCATGAACTCGAGGAAGAAGGTGGGGACTGGAATGTTCTCGATACGGTGTGGAGAAGCGGCGTGCAGGGCATGGTCTTCCATGTCATAGATACGGCATCGTCTGTCAGTCGAGAACTCAAGACCCTGTGTTCTGTCACCATGACACAACCACGTGAAGCGGGAATTGTGGAACAGCTGCTGTTGCTCGCTGATGAACTGCTGCCGCTGGTCATTCACCTCGAGCCCCTCTCGGCAACCACCAGTCGAACCATGCGTTTCATCATTACGGCGATCGCCGACATCTTCACATGTGCTGGCCTGATTTTGTCACAGACACCGGCTCCACCTTTTGCGGCGATTGGAACGCGTGTCCGACAGACATGCATGGCCGTTCTTCGCCAACTTTCCGAGTCGCGGGGGGGAGACTCCGCAAAGCGGGGACCAGCACTTTTCCTTCGAACACTCTTCGAGCACGGCCTCCATGTAGACGACATTGATCCAGCCCATCGCATTCGGCAGGTATACACCCTCGTTAACCATCTCATGCCTGATGCTGCTCCAGAAGCAGTGGAAGCCAACTCAAGATGGGTGCTATCCGTCATACCCCTCATCCTCACCGACTTGGACACGTTTTTCCGCGTCCTAGACGTCGATCTCCGACTCGAATTCCTCGATCGACTCGTTTCTCTAGATAACGGAACTCTCAATGTTGGCGAGTGGTTACTGACAGAGGAATGCAAGCATATGGCCAGTGTTGCTAGGCGTCTTGCGGTCATGCGAGACCCGTATCACACTCTCGCGCAGTATGAGGTCAACCTCTACCTTGAGCTGATTGCCAGGCTTCTGGACACGTCGTCTAAGCATTCGATCATGTGCATGACTACGATTTGCACGACACCCGATGCGAGCGGTGCGCTTATCGATACTATCACCTCCATGCTGAGTGCTCGCCTGCATTCCACCCACCTCGTACAAATCACCCGAACTCTCACGTCTTCTCCTTCGCTCACTGATCCGACCCTCAAATTTGCAGTCGCCCTCGCACTGGTCCGCGGCATCTCCGTAGCAGAGCTGGGCGTAGGTACCGGCGAAACGTTCGACACTATCCGAACCATGCTCTCCATCGTCAGCAACACAGAGCTCGCTCTAGATCGGCTCTTGTGGGAGTTTGGACACTGCCTCTCCTATATTGCAGGATCTGATAACAGCTTCGACTCGCTTGACGTCCAAAGCGTTGTCCGCGCGCTCCACTGGCTCTGCGACAAGCTCCCCGGTCCCTCCGACCTTCCTGGACTCTCCTGGGACAAATGGGACAAGCTCTGCGAGGTCTTCCAAAACGGGGTGTTGCCCGATATGTACCTCGCCCTCAAGTCCATCAAGGGTAAACTGACGCCGCTTCCTGACTCGTCGATTCCGACGACGTTGATCCCGGACGGACGGATGCGCCCGCTCGCGCTGTCGATCCAGGCGGTCGAGGAGGCGTTGCAGCTGCCTGCGCCGGTCCCGCGTACGCCGACGCGCAAGCATGGGACCTTGCCTCCCGGACGGGACAGGGACGTGTTGGGGCTGGTAGCGCTGTCGCCGCCGACGGCGTTGTTGAGGTCGCCTGCGATCTCGGGGCTTTCGAAGACGTATACGAAGAATGATTTTAGGGAGTTGAGGCAGACGCCGTCGGCAAGGCAGAATACGAGTCGGATGCCAAGTTTGCACGTGGACGTGAGTGTCTCTGTTTTATTTTATTTTATTTTATTTCCTTTCTGCGTTTCGTTGGGAGGACACGACTGACTGATTTGCGACACGTAGGAATTCGAGTTTGGCTTGACCACGTCGCCACCGCTCGTCCAGCCCCAGATCGACCCTAGTGTCGTAGGATTACAGCCATTTGGCCTCGGACCACCGTTTAGCATGAAATAGGATGGTTTCGTGATGGAACCCGCGAAAGACAGTACACGCATATACAGAGGGGAGGACTAAGGATGTATTTACACTACAGTACACGTTGTCTACCACTGACAGACCGAATGAATGCGAGGGATATCTACTGATTTGCGTGCGATCAAACACCTTGCATATATATATCTCTGCCGCGAACGATTTGCGAGTTAAGGCCAAGTCCATAGGTCAACCATGATCTCGACAAGCGAAGACGTCTGACGAAGGGGGGAAGGAAAGGAAGAGAAAATAAAATGGATGAGATAAGGGAGAGGGATGCTATGGACGTCGCCGACGCAACGCTTCGTATGGGTCAGATGGGTACCGGGGCAGAGATCCCGGCAGCGACGTCTCCTGCGCACACATCGGCTCTTCCTCCTGCACAATACCCGACCCAGGCTCGCCGGGATACCCGTCCAGATCGTCCCCCGAGCGAAAATACCTGTCGATCTCGGACGGGTCGAACTCGGAGGGCGGCGCCGGCGAGGACGCAGACGTGCGCGACGGATGGTCGTCGAGTTCTGGGACGGACTGCGGCGGTGGGGGCTTGCCCCCGATGCGGTACGTCCGCTTGCGTTTCGCTTTGACGGGCCGCCGTTCGGGGGGTGCACGGACCCCGAACGCGTTGAGCGTTCGCGGGGGACCGCTCCGTACAGCGAAATGCGCCAACGAGCGTGTGTAGGGAGATAAGGTGTGATTTGAAAAGCTGAGCGTCGAGAGCTGGTGCAACGTGTTGTTCAAGGTCGGGCGGAGGACGATCTGTGGGTCTGCCTCAGACAAGGCGTGATGCGATGGAGGTGAGCCAAAGTGGAATGGGTCAAGGTTGATCGCGGTGGAAGACGAGACGGAGAGACGGCGTAAGGAGGGTGGGGGTGGCTTGATGATGGGTTCGTGGCTGTAGGTAGAGTGGGTAGGATCGGTTGTGGGTGTCATTTCCACGGAGTGAGGGCGACCGTGGTTGGGCATCCGTGGTGTAGCGTATGGGAACAAACTTGCTCGCGAGGGACCTGCTTGTTGTGACGGTGATATGGGACATCGTAAGCTAGGAGTAGAGGTGGTTATACTACCTGCGTCAGTGGTGGCCCGGGAAATTTCGGACGGAGGTTGGATCATGGATTGTGAATGGTAGACTCGGGGACGGGTGATGGTGCCTCCACCAACAGCAGGGATGGTCTCGTACTCGGTGATGGAATCGTCTGGCGTCAGACTTGGGGGTGGCGAATAGTCGACTGAATTCTCTTCCCAGTCCAGTACTGAATACGACCCTT
This sequence comes from Tylopilus subfusipes, assembly GCA_038091275.1. NCBI lineage: Eukaryota > Fungi > Basidiomycota > Agaricomycetes > Boletales > Boletaceae > Tylopilus > Tylopilus subfusipes. The sequence continues at coordinate 34,976 of JBBPOB010000020.1, forward strand.
TGTCTTCTTCTTCTTCCACCACCTCTTCCTCCTCATCGACTTCCGACTGCTCCTCCGTGAGATCTGCAAGACCCTTGTTTTGCTTGAATAGCCGGCCAAAACTCGAGAAAACACTCTTTGTGGGAAGCCCCTCTGGTCGAAGCCCATATGTTGGGTCAAAGTTCTCGAGCTCAGGTAACGAAGCAGTCGGGTCGGTTGGAGGTGGGATAACCGGGGCAGATTGGGTACTTTTTGAGGTTCTCCGAGCGGAGCTTGCGACAGAAACTCCGGAGATGGAGCGAACACGGCCATAAGAGAGCACACCTAGCGACGGCGCACCAGCGAAAGATGGCTGCAACGCAACGAGGCCGGGACCAAACGGACCATCAGACAGGTGCGACAAGTCCGGAGCGGAAGCGGTGTCAAATGGCCGACGCACTATCGGCGGTGGCCGTTTGTCGAGATACGGGGCTTCTACCTTTGCCTTTACCCACTGTTGGCTAAGACGATGAATAATACCCGGGAGATCCTCTCGGAACATTTGACGAAGCTGCTCTTCGATTTCGCGTTGTATGAATTTCTGAATGACGGCTATAGAATCGAAGGTGCTATTGATGTCGACGTTTTGGAGAGGGTCGGTTTTGAAGACGAGGGTGATGCCCTTTTGTTTGGAGACAACGAGGACGACGTACGAGTTGAGCCTGAAATGGGAGAGACGAAGCAGCATGGGTACGACGAGCGGCTCCTTGGCTGCCAGCATTCCTCTGGAACCAGTCATGAGGTGTATATCGGGTTGCTTATGGTTCAGGGGATTCGCCTTGTTGCACGCAGGGTCATCACGGGTCCCGAAATGCACAGGAGACAGTTCGCACCTGCACTTTAGTTTTGAGGACGAGATGGGCATCACCAGCGTACGTGAGACGGAATATGCCTCGAAATTGCTCCGTTGTGAGATCACCAATGTCCCGAATTTCTAGTTCGGGAGGCTAATGGAGGGGTGAGTGTGGTGAGCGGGTAGAGAAGGCGGACACGGACCTGAGTGCCCATCTCCAATTCGACGACCTCGATCCTGTCTGCGATCACAGGTGGCTTGTTTCCCTTGTTGAGTGCGTTGTTGAGCATCTGGATCGCATCGGCGTGGAACTGGTCGGAAAAGCGAGGCCATTGGAATGTAAACGACATGGCGAACGTCATGTAATACGGCGAGGTCAATGCCGGGCCTTGAGCATCGTGTTGGACGGCGAGAACAGACGTAAGTCGGACGGCGGCGCTGCGTTGCTACAGTACCACACCGAGCGAGCTAAACCTGGAATATGTATTAGCCGACCTGAACTTCCAATCCGGTACTATCGTCCCCATCGTCGTCGTCGTCCTCACCAGCAACGACAACGTTTCATGTCATAGCTGGCGACGTCAAGCAATCCATGAACGGTGTCCGAAGATTCCTAGGCGGAGGCGGGTCCAACACACAACCACCACCTCCCCTTCCTCAGTCTCAGCCTCCACAGCTCACCCCGTCTGTGCCCGACACACCGCCCCCCCCACCCCCTGCATCTTCGAAACCGTCTTTGGCATCTCAGAATCCTCGCCCGAGTACCCCCACGGATGGAAAACCGCCCAGCACCAGTGGTACGCCGGGTCTGGCCATCCGAAAGGAGCGGACCCAGCCGTCTCAGGTGACGTCTCCGACGAACGGAAGCGCTTATGTTCAATCCCCAAACTCGGTGTCGACGCCTGCTTCTGCACGCTCACCTACGGGCAGTATTGCATCCAACAATGTCACCTCACCGACCCGCAAGGCCGTCCCAAATGGTGTTGGGACCATTCTTGGCTCACCATCGCCCTCCTTGTCTCGTGTACCGCCGCCGAGTTTGGGGGAACCCACGGCGTCGGAGAGTAACGTCGGATGGAAACGAACCTCTGGATTGCTCAATATCCGGGATGAGCTCCTCATGAGCTTGCTCACCAGCGAAGCCGTCGTCGACAGTCGGGAATGCGAAATACTCAGCGCCGAGGAAGTCGAAGAGCTTAAGAAGGTGTGTGCCTTCAAATATGTTTCCACCCGTACTAACATCCCCATCTAGGAATACCACGTCCTCAAGATTCGGCAGACGGCGATGCAGAAAAGGCTCGCGCTCGAAACCAAGATTCGTGACGCAGCACTATCGCTGTCCAAGGTGAACGCAGCGCACAGAAAAGTTTCGAAGCAAACAGAGGAACAGCTCGAGACGGCTGAACGCAAGGTCGCGACGGCGCAAAAGGAGCTATGGCGCATATCGGAGCGGACGAGCGGGGTGTATCGAAAGCTACTCGAACACCGTGCCGGTGTGCTAGGCCACTCTGTGCACAAGATGGAAAAGAAGCTGCTTCCTTCCTTGAACGGTGCATCTGCCGAACCGGACACTTCGAGAACCCTGATGCCGAATCGAAACTCGACTATTAGCGCAGTCGCCAGTACCACGTCCACCCCATCAAAATTTGACGGTGCTCATTTGTTTGCGGGGCATGCAGACGCACAAATCCCGAAAGCACCGTTGTCCACATCCGATATTGCTACTCTCGAGGCCAACTTACGTGCAGCTACCGAGTCACTTAATGCAACTAACAAAAAGAACGCAGAGTTGGTACGCGAGCTGTCCCACCTTCGTTTGGAGAAGGAACAGATGGAGACCACGTTGAGCATGGAACTCCAGAATGCCGAGGAGACGGTCGCTGCACTGGAACAGGAACTACCCCGCCTCGAGGAAGTTCAAACACGCTACAACGAGCTGACTAAGGAGCGTGCGCGATGGGAGGAGGACAGGCAAAAGTTGGAAGCACGGGAGCGTGAAGTGGAGATGCTCGAAAGACGACTCGAGGTGTTGGAAGAGCGGAGTGGCGAAGCCACGGAGATGGAGAGGATGCTAACCTCAGTTCGGGAAAAAGCAGACGCGGATGTGCAGCGTAAAGCTGAGGCGCTTTCGACCCTGCAGGTGGAGCATGAGGAGGCACGTGCTAATTGGCAGGCAGAAAAGGCTGTGATGGAGGATGAGCTGGATCGGCTGCGAGGGGGTGGTGAAGCGCAAGTGGAGTTGGATGGCGCATTCGAGACTCTTCATAAGCTGATGCAGCTCCACAATGTCGATCACACATCTAGGGATGCATCGTTGCAGGATCTACTGGCATCAATCGGAGCCCACCTCGAGAACCTCTCGGCGATCCTGAAAGAACAATGTGATTCCCGGGATCAGTCGGAGTCTCATCTCCAGGCAGAACTCGAGGCATCGAGGCGCGAAAGGGACGACGCAAGGCGGGAGGCCTTCGCTCTCGGCGCCCGCGTGAAGGTTACCCTCTCCGATCCACTCGCATGCGCATCGGTACTGAAATTCATTTTTAGGAGCTGACTGCGCCATCCGTCTATACCGGCCCGCCGATCGAATACAAAGGCGAGGTCGCCGATGTCGTTGCACTCTTGCAATCCGTGTGGGCCGTTCTGCCCGCCCCTGAACTCCGTTCGGCAAAGCTCACCACGCCGCGCCACCTCCGAGGGGCTTCCACGGTCTCCAGCCCCGGTGGTGGTCATACCAAATCAGTTCTACCCTCCCTGTCGGACATGGATGTCCGCGCCCTCAAGGCGCTCTACGACCCGAAATCGCCCCAAGCTGCCGTCGGTGGTCCTTTCTCACTCGACGCCTTTGCCGCGCGCGTTCAAGCGTTAGTGATCGACGACCGTGCGTTGATCGAACGATTGATTCGATCCGCGCAAGCACACGATCTACTCAAGAAGAACGCGGAGCGTGCTCAAAAGCTCGCTGAGGACAGTAACGCGGCGCTGGGAACGTATCAAAAGCACGTCGCCACACTCGACGAGCAGAATTTTGCTTTACAAAAGAAACAAGTCGCTTTGTGAGTGGGCTCTCCCTTTGGCTTGTTTTCGAAAAAAAAAAATCTCGTCTTCAATTTTATTTTATTTTCCTACATTGCGCGGTCGCTCACGAGATGTTATACAGAATGAACGAGATACACGAACTTCAAGTCTCTGTAGATCGTGCGGTAGCAGAGAAGCGGGACATGGAAATGCACGCTGCCGACCAAGCCGAAACCTGTCGACAACTTACCGAGACCAACAACACGCTCAGCGCCAAGACGCTTGCCCTCGCGCAAGAGGCGATGTCCGCGCCCGAGGTGGTTCGCAAGCAACTCGAGGGCCAGCTGGACGAGTGCCAGAAGGCGCTGCGTGAGGCGCGGGAAGAGGTCGAGGCGATGCGCGCGTTGGAACAGACCCAGCGGATCGCGTTGATGGACGAACTCAACTCGATGCACACCGAAAATGGGAATCTGAGGGCGCAGTTGCGCGTGCTCAAGAAATAATTTCTTGATCGTCGCTGTCATCTGAGTTTGACATGCGAGGGGAGAGCGGCCCTATTTTTGACAAGGGGAAGAGCAGGGGTGGACGGTGCCTTGTGTGCTGGTACGCCATCTGGTGATTGATTGATCCCTGGTTTTCCCCCCATTTATTTACGAATTTTTGTCGTTATCCGCTTCTGCTTTTTTATGCAGAGGAACCGAACGCATATATATATATTTCGTCTCCCCCCTCATCTGCTGTTTCTCCCTTCCCCGTCTTCTTGCATTCTCGTTCCCTTGTCTTTCCACAAACTATCATAATAGGATTTTTTTTTCTTGTTGCTTTCCTAGATCCCCGCCTGATCCGGTCGATCATGTCAGGGAAAGATGTCTCGGCTGGATGTCCTGCTGCTGTGATCCCGTCGTCTTCTTACCTCGTTTACATGTCCAATGTATCCACCTGCCTTCCTGCATTGCAAATTGTATCCCCACGCACTCGCTACCCGATTTGCTAATTAATTCTCTCTTCCTCTTGACGGTCGTGTGACCAGTTGAGCAGAAACAAAAATTGTAGCTCTATAGAAGAAGAAAAGAGCGATACAAAAGATCTATGAAATACGCTCGTGTCTAGTCACGAGCTGGTATACAAAGTCTCTTTCCACTCTTGCACAGTTTTTCTAGTAGGCCGACCGTGCACAACGTCCAGCGTATCCCGACTTTACTGCAGCTCCCCGAGTCGCAGTAGCAGGTATGTCTGAAGGAAGAAAAAAGACGGAACAGGTTTATGTGCACAAACCCACCTCGTAAGGCCCGCGGAGATGATTCGCCGGCGAGCCACGGATCATACATTTCACCGACCCTTGAAACAGATAGTACGGGAACACCACGGCGACCACCACTTGATGCGCGGTTTGTCGAACGTGTCGGACGACAAGCCTGAGGACGAACAGTCCGACTCAGTCGAGCTCGAATCTGTAGGTGGTTGCGGGAATGCGGGCGGCGGGTGCCTGTGTGGAACCGTCAGGTCGTGTGATGGGGGGTAAGTTTTAGGGGGTGAAGGAAGGAAGAGAAAGGAAAATGACGAGAAAGGAACAAGAGAGCATGGATCCGTACATGTTGTAGAGCCCTCGTTCTCAAACCCATGGCACGTTTCGTGCTCGACGGTGGGATGGATACGACACGTGTGAGGGACGGGGTAAAAGTGGGGCAGGTGAATAAGAGGAAGGAGGAAAGGGGTGCGGTGCGTGGGCGGGTAAGGTCGCGGGTGTGACGTTGATTGGAGAGAGGGTAACGCCATGACGGCCCTTTTATACGCTTTAAATGCGCCAAGAGAAGGGCATTGCTTGCACGCCCATACCCTTTACTTCATGATTCATGAGGGCTGTTTGGTTTTGCCTGCCACCGCGAGGCGATCGGGGCAGGGGGGTACATATATGGGTATGAAACGAATGGCATTACGTCTCTGAGAGCGTTGACGGTGCTATGCTTGGTGGGCCAGTGTATGAACGACACGCCACGTGGTCCGGGAAGTCGGGATGTATGCAATGTTTTAGGGATTTCGTGAAGCTAGTTTCCGAATTTGACGGTGAGGTGGTTTCCGCGGATGTCGGGCTATTTGACTTGGGGGAAATACTTCGGCTCGGACGCATAGATAACGTGGAAGGAGGAAAACGTGTCCTCAAAGTTCAAGACTATATCTCGCTGCCGTAAAAGAGGGAGTCCAAGCGATGTGATAACACACGAAGACGAGCAGCTCGATAGCGAAAGAATCCTGGAGGAAGCCACGTAGCGTGGAAGCCCTGATGAGATCGGTCGACACGTACGTTCAGTGGCAAGTTGGCTGGGTGGTTTATTACAGGACACGTCGAACGTTTTGGACCTTCAAGTGCTTAATCCTGGGTCCTGCGCAGATAAGCAACGAGGTGATACGAACCTTTCAGTCTTCCATTCCCTATCCGCGGAAGGAATAAGATAGAAAAGCGCATATGAACGAACGGGCGTACGCCGTCGAACGTACACGTCCGACTCGGAGACTGGCCTCCAGTCAGTCACGGTAAAAGTGTGTCATCACTGCACAAGGTTGCAACACTAGGGCAGTGTCAGCGACCGCGGGAGGGTGCGTGATTTGTCATGTTCTTCAGTTAGTGATTCAGTGAGACCAGGAGCACGTCGCACGTAAGCCCTCGTTGTCTAATGGCTATGACGTCAGACTTCTACGCAGATTATCTGGAGGTTGTGGGTTCGAGTCCCACCGGGGGCTTTTACTTTTGTTTCCTTTCTGGGTAGCCGAATTGACGGGAACCCAGGTAACCATGGCGTTATGATATTGTTCAATGACTTTTTTTGTGTTCATCACAGTCGTCAGTGACTCCGATCGATGAGTCATGTGCATTGTGCAAGGGGGAGAATCAAGTATCACCGTATCCTGAACACTGTGGCATTACGGGTAGCCAGTCTCATGTCTACGGAATTGGTAATTTTATCGTCACTATGCCTTACCAACCATCGGCTCAAGTGCAGGAAGGAGAATCTAATGTCACCGTGTCCTGGACCCTGTGGGACAAAGCAAGCGGCCAATGCATTTGCATTGTTCCAACTACGCCTTACCAATAATCGGTTCGAGCGGCATATTTATTCGGACCCCGGAGTTCGTGTGGACGGCATAACCTTGTATAAGGCATAAAGCGCATAGCCCGTTCTTGCGTTGCAATGATACGTAAAATTTCCACCCATTTCGGTCCCTACTCCATGTTGCCTGGATGATGGGTGGGAGGACTGATGGTCGCCTCCTGGGTGACTGGACTATGATGTTTGTGGTCGAAGCAACAATGCAAGATTCGCTGTCACTGGAGCCTGAGACCGGAACAAGACTCACATAATAAATTATCTCTATATGAGGTGAGATCCGTACCCTTACCTGTGAGGGAATTCTGGCCTGTCAAGCACAGCGAATCCATATAAAGGTTGGTCACGACTGGCGGCGGCGGCGCATTGCTCGTTGCCTTTTCGGAAGTCCAAGCCCGATTGCGACCCATTGCTGTGCTAGTTCACTTCTGCCGTCAGTGAATCACTACATTTGGTGGGTATGTGTGTTGTTTCACCAAGATATGGGAACGAAGGTTAATTTGACGACTGCGCCGCACTGAAACCCAAGGCTAGCCCATTGTGATTTTTCTGGGATCAAATAATATTTATTTGCGCAGCTTGTGGCAGGGCGTGCTGTGGCCAGCCAAGTAAACGCGCGTAAAAATCCACGTCAGTGGATGGATATGATGGGGTGGTTTTCCGGGGTGTCCGGAGAGGGGATATCGAGCCGCCCGGGGGGTGGACGTTGGCCGGTTATTTACCGAGGGAGGTCTGAAAGGGGCAAGTCGCTGACTGGGAATTGAGCGCGCATTGCAACCACACTTCGGATTACTTGCCACGATCCCTCGTGTTGGCGGGCAGTCGTACCATGCGTTGTCAATGGGTGTGGTCAGGAACGGGCTCGAGCGGGGCGCTGGCCAGACGCGCGGAAGCATTGGCACATTCGAATCCGCGAACGTCAGAGATTGTGTTCCCACGACGAAGTGCAGGGTGCGACACGATAACCCGGTGCTCAAATTCAATGCCCGCTCCCACACATCCACCCAAGGGACACTGAAGTCCTCAAACGCTTCTTGTCTACCTCCCGCCATCTTCCCCCAATGGAACCCGCACCGCACTCACGCGGCACCCCTTCCCGCAGAGGAAGGTCCCCCCGCACCCCCGCTCACGGCGCTTCCCGCTCCTCTGACGCCTTACCAACCGATTTTCAGAGCAAACTCCCAAATACCTTCACTTCTTGTCTCTCAATCCCGGTAGAGGGGGCTCTCCCAATCATGTCCCAGGATGATCCTCCTTCCGCCACACTCTCCAGGACGTCCGACCACTTTGCCTCCTCATCCAAGCGTGCTCCTCGCAAATCAAAGACACACGCCCTCGCAGCACTCCACCACCACGCTGCCGAGCACGATAACGACGATGTCGCTTCGCAGGACATATCTGACGATTTTTCTGGCGATCCCACCCCAATCTTAGTGTCTCCCTCCCTCGACCTTTCCTCCGTCAAGACCTCGAGTCCCCGGAATCAGCCACCTCGAACATCTCCCCGGCCCTTTGGTCTAGAGGATTGCCCCGTTTTCTACCCTAATTCAGACGAGTTCAAGGACCCTATGACCTACATTCGCTCGATCTCCGAAAAGGCACTCCACTATGGAATTTGCAAAGTAGTCCCTCCAGTCGGCTGGAAAATACCTTTTGTCACCGATACAGAGGTTTGTGTCATACTTCCGCGTTTTTCTCATTTTTCGCCCGCCTCGTTCTTGACATTCATTCATTTCCGCCAGACCTTTCGCTTCAAGACTCGATTGCAGCGCCTCAACTCCATCGAGGCTTCATCTCGTGCAAAGGTTAATTTTCTGGAGCAGCTTTACCGCTTCCACAAGCAGCAAGGCAATCCACGTGTCTCCGTGCCCACGATCAATCATAAGTCCCTCGATCTGTGGCTTCTCCGCAGAGAGGTCCATAATCTGGGTGGCTATGATGCGGTATGCATCCTGTAACGACACACTTTTTTTTCCACCGCTAACTTGCACGATAGGTCACAAAGAATCGGAAATGGGGTGACCTTGGTGCACTCCTCGGCTACAGAGGCATACCCGGCCTATCCACCCAAATCAAGAATTCCTATACGCGAATCATCCTACCATACGAGCATTTTTGCGACCGAGTGCGGAATTCACCCACCCTATCTACTTCACCAAGTGGAACTCGTGATCCTCGTCTCAAAACTCACACAAATATTCAAACAACGCGAACCCGTAACGGACACAATCGCGATGCCACATCCCCACCTTCCAGTCCTTTGACGTCCTCTTCGAGTACCTTGTCTGATGTTCCAGATGATGGCGACTACAAGGAACGCAATGGTTCCCGCGCAGAAGGCACGAATTCAAGACGCAACGCCAAGTCAAACTCCCACGACCAAAACTCGCGTGCGTTCTTATTTCTCTCTGCCGTACATCTCACCAAGTTTGGACTCGCGTAGCCACACGGAAGCGACGCAATGTTGTTAGCCGAATGTCACCAGCATCGCCTACGTCACAGCCAGACGAGGACGCAAAATTAACTCAGGAGGTAGGTACCTAAGTGGAGTCAGCCAGCCTATCTTCTGACTCCGAGATAGCAGTCTTGTGAGGTTTGTCAGAAGAAAAATCACGAGGAAGAGATGCTTCTGTGTGACGGTTGTGACTGCGGTATGGCGAATCTTCATTGTTACGTCTCGTGATCACGTCTCACTTTTCAAAGGCTTTCACATGTTCTGCTTGGATCCACCATTGACCTCGATTCCAAAGGATCAGTGGTTCTGCCACACATGCTTGTTCGGGACGGGAGGTGATTTCGGTTTTGATGAGGGGGAGGAGCATAGTCTTTCCAGCTTCCAAGCCAGGGACCTCGAGTTTCGCCGTAGGTGGTGGGCGTCTCATCCTCCTGTCCAAAAAACACCGCCAGATCTCAACGATCCCACCGTTAACTATGTCGGTAACACTCTGGTGACCGAGAATGATGTAGAGAACGAGTTTTGGCGACTTGTTCAGTCCCCGAACGACACGGTTGAGATTGAATATGGCGCCGACGTCCACTCAACTACCCACGGCAGGTATGTTGCAGATGATGGTTTTTCACGATTTTCCACCGTTGAACATTTTCGTTACCTCTATGATAGTGCCATGCCGACAATGGAGACCCATCCTCTTGATCCTGCCTCCAAGGATCCTTGGAATTTGAACAACATGCCTATTCTAGCGGATTCCCTTTTGCGATTCATCAAATCAGACATTTCGGGTATGACCGTGCCATGGACCTATGTAGGAATGGTGTTTTCCACTTTCTGCTGGCACAACGAGGTAAGTTTCAGCCACCCCCTGATATAAAGGCCGCAGTGGTAATGGCTCGCATAGGATCATTATACGTATAGCATTAACTTCCGTGGGTGTCGCCCCTTCGTTTCATTTCCAAGGTGATATGATTGACCGCATTCATATAGAACATTGGGGGGAGACAAAGACTTGGTACGGCATCCCGGGAGAAGATGCAGATAAATTCGAAGCCGCGATCAAGAGCGAGGCACCGGATCTGTTCGAAGCACAGCCAGATCTCCTTTTTCAGCTGGTAACATTGATGAACCCGAAGCGCCTCACTGATGCTGGGGTCCGCGTGTACGCATGCAACCAACGTGCAGGCGAATTTGTCATCACTTTCCCGAAGGCGTATCATGCAGGGTTTAATCATGGAGTACGTCTTACACGCGATTGATCGATCATATACGGTATTGATGTTGTGCGGCTCTAGCTTAACTTCAACGAGGCCGTCAACTTCGCGCTTCCTGATTGGTTGCCTTATGGCTGCGACTGTGTACAGCGTTATAGAGAGCACAGAAAATTACCCGTGTTCTCTCACGATGAGCTTTTGGTCACCATCACGCAACAGTCGACGTCCATTAAGACGGCGTTGTGGTGAGTCATCACCTCTGGAGGCGTGTTCTGCTATTCCCCGCTCAATATGTCCTACTATAGGCTGGAGCCGAGCCTGAGGGAAATGACCGGACGTGAACTGGGATCACGCCAAGTCGCTCGGACCGTTGGTATGGTGGAGCGGATTGAAGCAGAGGATCGTCCCGAAGACCAGTACCAGTGCGTCTACTGCAAAGCCTTCTGTTACCTCTCCCAAGTCACTTGCCACTGCAAGAGCGAGGTGGTTTGCATCGAGCATGCGATGCACCTGTGCGATCATGCCGTAAACCAACACGTGTTGAGGCTGCGCATCTCGGATGTGGACCTGCAAGAAACCCTTGCCAAGGTGGCGGATCGGGCAGCTATTCCGGCCACGTGGAAAGCCAAGCTTCAGAAAGTCTTGACAGAGAGTGACATGCCGCCGCTCCGCTCCCTTCGGGCAATACTCGCAGAGGGTGAACGAATAAATCACTACTTGCCCGAGTTGGCTTCAGTTAGAAAATGCGTCAACCGCGCCAACGAGTGGCTCGACGCTGCCAACACCTTTATCATCCGTAAACAAAGTCGCAAACGTTCCCGCCGTTCACGTGGACGACCTCCACTTCACGAAGTCAACAGCCCCGCATTCGACGACCGGGACCCGGGCGACAGACCAGACCGAAGTTTGGAGGATCTCTACGCTTTACTCAAGGAGGTACAGACCCTTGGTTTCGATACCCCAGAGATTAGTCAGCTGCGTGGGCTGGCGGAAAAGTCGGAGGAAATCCAATACAAGGCTGCGGTACTTCTCAGGGATCAGGGCTCTCAAAGCAGTCGTGACACGTTTATCAATGAATGCGAACGACTGCTCATGGATGCCTCTTCCGTCAATGTGTACCTCGAAGAAATTTTCGAAGTCGAGAAGATCGTATCTCGTGAGCAGCTCTTGAAGGAGCTAGAGGAAAAGGCGGACGACAACACTACGACGCTGGAAGATGTCCGCAGCCTCCTCGCGCGTGCTCGATCCTGCAATCTCGGAGAGGACAACAAATTTGTCCAGATGCTGCAGTCGAGACAACGCGCTGGTGATGAATGGGAAGAAAAGGCGAGACAAGTCCTCGACCAACCATACAAAACGGTCGAGGAGCTCGACGAATTTTTCGAGACAGATCCCACCGTTCCCTTTGACGTCACGATTTATGACCGGTTGCTTTCTGCTCGTAACAAGGCGAAGGACTTCGAGAAGCAGGCAAGGGCATGGTTGTTGCAGGATAGTCAGGGGACGAAGCCGAAGGTGTCGGAGGTTATGAGGTTCGTTGCTCGCGCAGAGAAGGACTTTAGTATCCCGGCCATTCGGGATCTCAAGCAGACGGCCGAGTTCGCGCTCGACCTCGAGAATCGCTGCGAGGCGATCTTGCGAAATCGTTATCAGCACCGGGACGAGACAGACATTTTTGACATGATGAAGAAGTGGAAGACGTATGCCCGTGAACATCTCTCGATGTTCTCGCTCCCCATCTTCGAGATGCTGGACGCGCAGCTCGTCTTGCATCAAAAGTGGCTGGAAGACTTGCCGTGGTATTGTGCGCAACATGGCTGTGCTCATGGTCAGGCAATCCTTGAAGATGTCAACGAGGCTACAAGACCTGAAGATGATCTCCCACCGAACGATGAATATTTCACGTGTATCTGCACAGCACCCGTTCGACCCCCACCTCTCGGTGCGCAATCTGATGCGGTCCAATGCGACCACTGTTTTGCACGATTCCATGGCGTCTGCGCCGCCAACGGTGGATCGTGTCCATTCTGCGATCATCATCACTGGAATGGTGCCATTCATAAGGAACGGAGTTGGCACTTCTGCTTCCTACCCCAAATCCTCCTCTCTGCCCCTGACATCACTAAGAATTATTCGGATGCATGGAAGCAGTTGGAGATCATCGTGCATCGTGTCGACCGCCTATCATCAGTGATCGGACACTTTTTGACGTTTGCGTCTCAACATGGTAATCAGCGTCCGGAATATATTCCACAGGTGCGCCACTATATGCGGAAGCTGTACAAGATCCAGTTTGCAGTGTCGCCTTCGCGGGAGGTATCGTTTGGTCTCGACCTCGCCGGCTTGCATCGTATCCTTGCCGGTCAACCGGCGCCGGTTCGTGTTCGGAAGCGTAGACGGCCACGGTTTACGTTTGGGCAAGACATTGACAATGATTGGCTCGACGGGACGCGGTGTATATGCAGAGGCCGAACACCGTATCTGCTCAACTATCCCACGGTGGAATGCGAGCTTTGTAACAAGCGGTATCATGCTGGGTGTGTGTTCTTCCCCGTCGATGCGGCCATGGGACAGCATCAAAGTCGGTTCATGTGTCCACTGTGTTGTCTGCGCAAGAATCGACCATACATTTACTCGGAAGTACGGGTGAAACATATTGGTTGGTTTTATTTTATTTTATTTTCCCGTGTTTCTTCGCGAAAAAAAAATTCTGACACCATCTACAGACAACCAGGAACCGGACACGTATGTGAATACGGGCGCGATGTTGGATAGCTTCAGCAAGGATGTTGTATACACCAAGATGCTTCCACCGTACACTCAAACGCTGTTCGTCGAACTCATACGGTTCACACCAGGTCAACCTGAGGGTGCTAACGGTGCGCCTCCCCAACGTGGTCCTCCACCGCCATCCATGCCTCGATCATCAGATCCTGGACCGTCGTCGAGTCATCACCGACATGGTCACCCACATCATTCGCCGTTGCCACTCCCGACGCCACCCACGCCAGTGCACGAGCTCGCGCGACAGCCGTCGTCCAATGAACACCACGTCCCACCACCGCCACCTTGGTCGAGCCAGTGGCATAGTATCACCCCTACGCCTGCAGCTCCTCGTCGTTCGGAAGCGCCAGAGCAGCCACAACAACCTGCACCACCCCCCGTATCCCCAAGCGGTGGCGGGAAGAAACGTAAATTCGTCGATGACTCACCCACGCCGCCGGACGTTCCCCACGGTCACTCTGGCCCTGGTTTAGGTTCGGTTTCAGCCCCGGGTTCGGCATCAGGCTCGCGATCGCCAAAGCAAGCGCGACGGGAGTTACAAACGCCTGTGCCGCCACCGGCGTCGGTGCCTGCGCGTGCGATGCAAACGCTCTCGCCCTCGCTCGCGATGATCGTGTCGCCCGTCGACACCGAGCCCTCGTCACGACCGTCGTCGTCGTCCGTACGGTATAGCAGCATGCGGTCACAACTGCCGCCACCTCCCCCGGTGCTTGGGCATCCAATTACTCCACCGATGCGTTCCGTAAAGCTCGTCTTGCCCAAGAAGTAGAGCTTGCTCTGTGTGTGTGTTGGTCTATTCGCAAACATCACTTTTCTCTATCTTTTTTTCCCCTTGTTTACCGTCTCTCTTGACTCGGCCCTCCTATTTTGTTTACTTTTTTTTTCTTCTTTTTCTCACGACGTCTTATATGTTTTTTTCTCACCTCCTTGTTTGATTGTACGAGTAGTCCCATCGGTCGGTCGTGTTCTCTCCTACATGGATTCATTTTTTTTATCATCCTGAATACTCTCCGGTCACGCGTGCGTGGTTTAGGGGGAAAGGTCTATGCCAAGTAATCGTATGCTACACTTGTCTCTCAATCAAACTCGACGTTTCTTTATTCTCCTTCGTTCTAAAAAGTGCTGTGTGATGCGAGGAGCTGCTCGACTGTTGCGACCAAAAAAAAGAAGGCAAGAATGCAAAGGCAGAGGGCGGCGTGCTCTGAAAAAGACGGAATACGTGCAACGGGTGGGCAGGAGAGCGATATCAAGAAACTAGCGGGTCGATCCGCGTCGCGGGGGGGGGGCGCGGCGCCCGGCGGCCAGGGGGG
>JBBPOB010000021.1:0-49465 GCA_038091275.1 Tylopilus subfusipes
TTGTCTCGTTCTGCAAAGACAGCTCCAGCACGGAGGCCATCTCTAGACGCTAGACGAGACTTAGCCGCCGTCTCTCTGCGTTGGCGCTCCTCACGAGGACTTTGCAGCTCCTCATCGTCAACCTGGGGCGAAGTTTGGATGGCAGGTTTGGAAGGGACAGTCTCCGTCTCAGCACTGCCTTCAGGAGAGAGCTTCTTCTGAGACTCTGTCCCGCTGCCGTCTTGTTCGCCCTCCGATGTCTCCTCGCGGACATTCTCCGATCGTTGGACCTTGGCACGTTTGACGCCCTCGGTGGCGGTGCCCTCGCGACTGCGATCCCGAGACTTTCGCTTTCCGGTAGAAAATAATCTCTTTGGAGGACATGCTTCGGCAGCTTCGTAATCGGGGTGGCCAATGGGTAATTTAGAGACAGCGATTACCTCTGGAGCGAGTCCGTAGAGGGGGTTGTGGAAAGTGGCCTTTTGTCCGCGGCTGGAATATTATCGAGTGAGAGAAATGGTTATAGGTGCATATATACGTGGTACTTACAATACGTATGTGATCGTCGGCTTCTCCTCGCATGTGGGAGTAGGCGCTCCCGGGCTTCGCCGACGACCTCTTCGTCGTCGTCGCTACTGTCCCATTCCGAACGTAACCTGGCGATGTCACTCGAGTCAACAAGGAAGGGGTTGTTTGGCGCATCACGCTTTGGCCAAATTTTGGTGGCCTTGGGTTTGGTGGGTGTTTTGAACGCGTTGGCGGAGAAGGTGAAGGGGCACGAACAGTTTACGTGGCGGAGTAACAGGAGGAACGGAATCCGTCAAAGGAGCATCGCATTCCACGGACGCAGCACGTGCAGGCTGGATTAGCGGCTGCATTCTCGATGGTGGTGGCGATACGGGAGCCTTTACACGATAGCGAAACATCGCGGGCGACGGCAGGCTCACCTCCGTCTTGTCTGCCTGTGCCGCCCTCTTTTCCTGTTTTTCCCCACAAGACTGATCACCTCGACCAGTCCAGAATGCGTTCTCGTCTTCCTCGTCTTCGTCATGACCGGGGAGGACAACAAGCGTGCGAAGCTTTTTGCGCTCTGGACTTTCGTCTTCGGAGAGATTGTCATTGTCGCTCGCGCTCTTGCTATCGTGAGCAGTTTTGCGCCGCTTCATGCGTTCGGCGTAACCATTACCGAGGTCATCGTCTAACTCTAACGCGCTGCCACTGTCGTCGGAACCGCGGTGAGACACGGAGGAATGCGCGCGCGAGCGCGAGCGTTTGTGGTGAGTACGTGGAGGGGTTGGAGAGATGCGACGGAGGTTGAACGTTTGAGCGGACGAGAGTAATCGTCTGGGCCGCGCGTCGTGTTAGACGAGTCGAGAATCTGATTCGTCGACATCGTCTAGCGGTTTAAAGTGTTGGGATTAGTCTGAGGAGGGGAAGAGAACGATGTGGGAGAGGACAAGATGAGATTCGTCTACCGCAGAACAAGAGCGACAACGAAGAGCACAATGGCAAACCACACACAAACAACGACAAATAACCCCTCTTGGGACAACAATGCAGGAGAACAAGGCGGAACGTTTCATCTGTTGTGCCGGTGGTGCGATGACCACCTGAAATGTGGACTAATACCTTGCTAACGGACAGGTATATACTAATCATGAACTGGGTATAGATTATCATCAAGCCCGCTGCACGTTCCACAGCCTCAGTTCAAAAGCGATGCATGACTCGTGGCCTCAAGTTGAGATACTAACTTCTCAGTGAAAATCCGGCGGGCATGCACGTCAGGGGGTCTGCAAGATAAGTGGAGATGTGAGATGGTTTACTTAATCGGTCTACGAAAGAAAAACGAGTGGAATAACCGCCGGGAACCATCTACAACAACTTGAAGGAAGGGTGGTTCTAATACCTTCATACCTACTAGTCTGCCTGCCTTTCTGCGACACCTCCCTCACTGAGGCCTGCTCCGGTCTGCAGCTTTCTCCCGGTCTATTCAATTTTCGCCCTCACTGGTGCAGCGCCACCCATCTCCCGCGAACGTACACTGGCAGCTAGGGAACGTTCTCCAGTGTAAAGGCAGCGACGGACATGGATCCTCCCCGCGCGTCCCGCTGTGGCTGTCCAGCACAAGTGCCAATATCGAATACAGCGCGCAACGAAAACGGGTAACTCTTCGTTATTGCTGTGCACTGAGTTTGCGCCGGACTCGCGCCTTCATTAATCTGACCCCGTGCTCGCGCCACCGACTTTCCCAACTACGGAAGGTTAGATGTGGAAAGGCAGTGATCATGATTGGGTTTTACTACGGGTACTAGCCTCTTTGGGGCTACCTACACCGAGCTGGCACGTCAGAGGACCTGCATTCAAGGATCAGGTAACGTGCAAAGTCCCAGAGACTATTTCGTTCTTTCGACCTGATCCACCGGGAAAAACTGATAGACCAGAATCCAAGAGATTTGTTTCAGAGGTAGCAATGTGTGCGTTTATGCATTGAAAACGTGTACCTGAACACAAGCGCTCTGAATAAATTTTGCACGTTTGCTACACCGCTCGGTGGAAATCCACCCTGCCCACGCAGATTATCCCTTCTATGTTCACGTCTGCATCGCAAACAGCGGATAGCTTCGAAACCATCCAAGACAGTGTTCCCGGAATGTAAGTAGAACGTACCGAATACCGGTGAGCATGTACTACGCGTTACGACATGGAGGACGCTTACCTGAAGCCACTGGCAGGCGTTCTGACGAAACATTGTATATTCGCTCACCGCTCAGGGGAAATACACCGCTGCCCACGCGGAATATCCCTTCTATATTCACGCCGGCACCGCAAACAGCGAATTGCTCCGGAAGCCAACGCAGTCAGTGTCTCCGGAATGCGAGTTAGATGTACCGGACACCGGTGAGTGTTTATGTGGAGGGAGGGATAAAAGACGACGGATAAAAGACGGTGAGTACAATCACGATCATTCACCAGAAATCCCCACACAACACACGACATCACTATTACCATAGATTGGCATGACTGAGGAATCATACGACGCGATCATCGTCGGTGGAGGCTTCGGAGGCATCTATCATCTCATGCACCTGCGTGACGCAGGGTTGAGATGCAAGCTGATCGAAGCGGAGCCCGACTTTGGTGGCGCTTGGTACTGGAACACGTACCCTGGTGCCCGCACAGACAGCGAAATTCCCATCTACGAGTTCTCGCGCCCCGATCTCTGGAAGGGGTGGACATGGAACGAGAAGTTTCCTGGATGGAAGGATGTGCAAGCGTACGTCAACAAGCTCGTTCTCGCTCCGTGGTATTGTACTCACATGCATTTGATCGACCATCAGTTATTTCGCCTACGTTGACAACAAGCTCGGTCTTCGCAAGGATTGTCGGTTCAACGCACGCGTAACGGGGGCATACTGGGACGACCAGTCGCACATTTGGCACGTCGCCGCTGTCGGCAAGGATGGCGTATACAAGGCTGCAGCGCGTTATCTGATCATGTGCATGGTGGGGTTGAGAATAACGTTACCTTCGTCTCACACCATTCAACGCTGTTCTAGGGATTTGCATCCAAGACGAACACTCCAACGTTCAAGGGTCTGGAAAAATTCCAGGGGACATGGAGTCATACAGCACGCTGGCCAAAGGAAGGGATCGAAACAGTTGGGAAACGTGTCGGAGTCATCGGGACGGGAGCCAGTGGAGTACAAGTAATTCAAGAAATTGGGCCGCATGTACGCATCCACTGGCCAGTCGTCGCGTTAATTGACTAATCGTGAATCAGGTCGAGCATCTCACTGTATTTCAACGAACTCCGAACTTTGCCGTCCCTATGGTCCAATATCGCGTCAGCGAGCAGGTCCAGGACCACTTCAAGCCAATATATGAGGAGATATACCGAAAGCTCCCCACCACTTCCTGCGGAACCCTCCAGGACTGGATTCCACGTCCGATGAAGCAAGACAGTGAAGAAGAACGACAGGCAACGTACCAAGCATTGTGGAAGCGCGGAGGTATCCAATTCTGGTGTAAGTCATCTGCGGTTGATTCAGCCACTGAGAGCTCACGGTTCGCCATAGTGGCCAATTATCAGGACCTCTTGCGTGACAGGGACAGTAACAACGCTACGTATGCATTCTGGAGGAAGAAAGTCAGCGAGAGGATTAAGGATCCCAAGAAACGGGAGTTATTGGCGCCCGCAGAGCCACCCCACCCGTTTGGTTGCAAGCGTGCATGTCAAGAACGATCTTTCTACGAGGTCCTCAGTCAGGGTAACGTTGACATCGTTGATGTTAACGCAACTCCCATCCTTGAAATCACGCCAACGGGTGTGAAAACGACTGACAAAGAGCACAAGCTTGACTTCCTCATTCTTGCTACTGGTACGAGGGCTAGCCACTCACCAATGTATTCGTGGCTGAATTGGACTTGCATAGGTTTTGAGACCCACGCTGGCGCGTTCCTCGGCATAGATATACGTGGCATAAGTGGTGAGACGATCCAGGACCACTGGCGAGACGGAACGATCACTTAGTAAGTTCTTGGACGCCGTCCCCCACACAAACATCCGTAATCTGATGTTCCGTTGAAAGCCTCGGAATGACCATTGACAATTTCCCAAACCTCTACTTTGCACACGGTCCCCAGGGGCCCGCCCCTTGCAACGTACCGACATGCATAGAAGTCCAAGGCTCCTGGATCGTTCAAACGATAAACTATCTTCGCCAACATGGTATCACCAAGTTCACGCCCACCTCTCACGCTGCGCTCAGCTACAGGCGGCACATCGACGCGCTCTCAGATGCTACGCTCTTTCCACTGGTCAAGAGTGGGAATAATGGTGGCGACATCCCCGGGAGGAAACGCGGAGAACCTAATTACCTCGGGGGTCTCTCGACTTACAAGCGAGAGATCATGGAAGAAATCGAGAGCGGATACCCTGGATTCCAGAGGGAAGCACTTAGAATGTCCCGGCTCTAGTCTCTGAAGTGGGCACCACAACAGGAAAGTAAATAGATGAATATGCTTTGATTTAACTAGTCTAGGGAAGCAAAACAATGCACTTTATTTCATGTCCCCTTTCGACCAAGGATGATATGTCGTCAACATTAAATGCAAATGGTGATTGCAGGCAATGATGGCATCTACCGCCAACAATTTGATGCGCGCCCAGTGAACGACGGCATACTAGTTCTTGGGTAAGTAGCCAGGTATGAGTGTCCAAATGCACTTTTAATCAGCGCGCTACTTTTTCGAGGGTGCGCTACTTTTCGGGATGGGAGCACACAACCTTTCCCAATTGCAACGGGGGTAAAACTTTTTTATGAGGTAATTATCTGGTCAAGACGAGTAGATAACACAGTAGATGCCTGTGTACTACATACACCTAGCCCTACAGAGTGGAATCGTGAAGCGGATAAGGAGGGAGCACGTAGCGTGTCAGCATCACTGCTATGTTGTCAATGACACTGGGGACATTGCATCGCCGTCTACGAGTCCACACCCGGGCCCGTGTCGTTGTTGCTGGGGCGAGTGGGAAACGTCGTGATCCGAAGTCGTCGGCGCTGAGCCATTGGTGACATCACATCGTCTGAATTGCACATTGGCGTGTCCTCTTCCAAGTCCCCGTGATCGTTGTGGAGGGAGGAGTCTGGTGGAAGATTGCGTTGGGTGCATGATGAACGTCGTCGTCGTCGTCGCTGGCTGACGAACACGTGATGGTCGTGGCGGCGCGGGGCACACGTCGCCGCCCTCGTCAGGTGACGATGGCGGGCACAGCGAGTGGGGGTTCACAAGGTGGACGACGGGGAGGGTGCATGCTCTGGAGTGCTGGTGAGCAGTGGGAATAACCCCGAAAGGGTTTCTGTGACTCAGTGTAACACGTCGACATGTGACGCGTGACGTCGGAGATCATTCACGGACGTCTAGTACCTGTTCCTTTATCAACCTATTCCTTTACCACGTAACAAAGACGAGGACACCAGGGTGAGGACATGACGATGGCAAAGACGACAAATCGTCCAATGCGACGCAACCATGACGACGTGCACACTGGACGCACCGACAAGCCAGCTCCCCGCCCGATGCCCGTGCAGCCTTACCACGCAAAAACCACGTCAGTGTCGCAGTGTCGCCAATGAGCCAGTGTAGACAGCACGACGACGATGACGCCCGTTGACACCACGACCCATGCTTTTACCCCGCACGAGGATGAGGCCTTGCGGCGACGACGATGGTACCACCACTATCTGTCCAGTAACTATGACGAGGCATGCAACGCGCCCCATGCGGGCACTACTGCCTGCGGTGATGACGACAGCAATGGTGCGTGTCACGGTGATGTGTTCTCATGTAACCTCTAACGCTTATCCATCAGCCACCTGCACAGACGATGGTGAGGATAGGCGACCACAACGACCTGCATACGGACGAGCGCCACATGACATCGATTTATCACCATCACCCAAGTCTGGGTGGCTGCTGCCCGCGACTCCCGCCATGAAGACAAGGCCAGAAAGTGACTGCATCGATGTAGTTTCCCCAACGAGTCAGCGCCACCGATGAGGAGCTCAGCACGCTACCACTGCCGCTTGTCCTCTTGACAGGTGATGATGACGATGGGGCATGCGACGTGCCCCATGTTACCTCCTCGCCCGTCCCTTCCCCCTCACGAGTCATGACGGAATGACAACGGGGCGTGTGACAAGCCCCATGTGACCACCCGCCTACAGCTCACCACCACCATTCATACCTTCGCCACGCACCGTGGATGACGACGACGTGCCTGCCAACAATGGATGCATGGTGATGCACTACCGCACCACCACCCGATGCTGAACGAAGAGAATACAACGATGGTTATTGATGGTGCGGCGTCGACGTCATGGCACTCATAGTGGTTAATGCTACGTTTACAGTGTCCGAGTCGGAAGGTACCATGCTCATATGTAATAAGTGGTGAGGACGCAACGATAGCGTGGATGCATCCAGAATGAAAATGTGGGCACAGTGCTGTCATGCAGAAGACATGAAGGTGAGGGCACGGCCGCGATGAGGATACGAACGTGAGGATGTGACGGTGACATGAGACTCCAGTGAGGATCCGACAACGTCGCGGAAGAGATGTACGCGTCGTAGGATCATGATCCGTACCTGCCCGAGTCTCCTTCAGTAGTGTCACAGTGTGTGATCCTACATAGTCTGCCTAGTAGTAACAACACTGTTGCTACATTTTGGGTCGAAAATTGCGCGCTACCACGAAAAGTTGTGCGCTGATCGTAAAAAGTAGCGCGCCCCCTCGAAAAAGTTGTGCGCCCTCTCGAAAAAGTAGCACGCCGATTAAAAGTGCATTTGGACCCTCATAGCCAGGCTAGGGCTGGAATTGTTGGAGAAGCTAGTCTGGTGACCAGCTCGTCTAAAAGAGGCAAGCCGTCGAGCCGTCGATAGTCGATAGCACTGGCACCTGTTGTATGTACTAGTAGCAGGTGCTACAAATGTGCTAGATCTATCTAACACGTAGGATTGTTTCTCCAAACAATTCCGGCCCTAGCCTGGCTCCCCAGGAACTATACCGTCGTTCACTGGGCACGCATCAAATTTTTGGCGGTAGATGCCATCATTACCTGCGATCACCAATTGCACTTAGTACGTTGACGGCATTTCATCCTTGACCGAAAGGGGACATGAAATAAAGTGCATTAATGTTTTGCTTCCCTAGACTAGTTAAATCAAAGCATATTCATCTATTTACTTTCCTGTTGTGGTGCCCACTTCATGGAGACTAGAGCCGGGACATTCTAAGTGCTTCCCTCTGGAATCCAGGGTATCCGCTCTCGATTTCTTCCATGATCTCTCGCTTGTAAGTCGAGAGACCCCCGAGGTAATTGGGTTCTCCACGTTTCCTCCCGGGGATGTCGCCACCATTATTCCCACTCTTGACCAGTGGAAAGAGTGTAGCATCTGAGAGCGCGTCGATGTGCCGCCTGTAGCTGAGCGCAGCGTGAGAGGTGGGTGTGAACTTGGTGATGCCACGTTGGCGAAGATAGTTGATCGTTTGAACGATCCAGGAGCCTTGGACTTCTATACATGTTGGTACGTTGCAAGGGGCGGGCCCCTGGGGACCGTGTGCAAAGTAGAGGTTTGGGAAATTGTCGATGGTCATTCCGAGGCTTTCAATGAAACATCAGATTACGGATGTTTGCGTGGGGGACGGCGTCCAAGAACTTACTAAGTGATCGTTCCGTCTCGCCAGTGGTCCTGGATCGTCTCACCGCTTACCCCACGTATATCTATGCCGAGGAACGCGCCAGCGTGGGTCTCAAAACCTATGCAAGTCCGATTCAGCCACGAATACACTGGTGAGTGACTAGCCCTCGTACCAGTAGCAAGAATGAGGAAGTCAAACACATGCTCCTTGTCAGTCGTTTTCACACCCGTTGGCGTGATTTCGAGGATAGGAGTCGCATTAACATCAACGATGTCAACGTTACCCTGACTGAGGACCTCGTAGAAAGATTGTTCTTGACATGGACGCTTGCAACCAAACGGGTGGGGTGGCTCTGAGGGCGCCAATAACTCCCGTTTCTTGGGGTCCTTAATCCTCTCGCTGACTTTCTTCCTCCAGAATGCATACGTAGCGTTGTTGCTGTCCCTGTCACGAAGGAGGTCCTGATAATTGGCCACTATGGCGAACCGTGAGCGCGTGAGCTCTCAGTGGCTGAGGTTGATGCATCAACCGCAGAAGACTCACACCAGAATCGGACACCTCCATGCTTCCACAATGTTTGGTACGTTTCCTGCCTTTCTTCTTCACTGTCTTGCTTCATCGGACGTGGAATCCAGTCCTGGAGGTTTCCGCAGGAATTGTTGGTGAGCTTCCAGTGTATCTCCTCATATATTGGCTTGAAATGGT
Organism: Tylopilus subfusipes; assembly: GCA_038091275.1. Classification (NCBI taxonomy): domain Eukaryota; kingdom Fungi; phylum Basidiomycota; class Agaricomycetes; order Boletales; family Boletaceae; genus Tylopilus; species Tylopilus subfusipes. The sequence goes on from JBBPOB010000021.1 coordinate 8,891, forward strand.
CCTGGACCTGCTCGCTGACGCGATATTGGACCATAGGGACGGCAAAGTTCGGGGTTCGTTGGAATACAGTGAGATGCTCGACCTGATTCGCGATCAGTGAATTAACGCGACGACTGGCCAGTGGATGCGTACATGCGGCCCGATTTCTTGAATTACTTGTACTCCACTGGCTCCCGTCCCGATGACCCCGACACGTTTTCCAATTGTTTCGATTCCTTCCTTGGGCCAGCGTGCTGTATGACTCCATGTCCCCTGGAAATTTTCCAGACCCTTGAACGTCGGGGTGTTTGTCTTGGATGCAAATCCCTGGAACAGAACAGCGTTGAATGGTGCGAGACGAAGGTAACGTTATTCTCAACCCTACCATGCACATGATCAGATAACGCGCTGCAGCCTTGTATACGCCATCCTTGCCGTCAGCGGCGACATGCCAAATGTGCGACTGGTCGTCCCAGTATGCCCCCGTTACGCGTGCGTTGAACCGACAATCCTTGCGAAGACCGAGATGGTTGTCAACGTAGGCGAAATAACTGACGGCCCATCAAATGCATGTGAGCACAATACCACGGGGCGAGAATTAACTCGTTGACGTACGCTTGCATCTCCTTCCATCCGGGGTACCTCTCGTTCCATGTCCACCCCTTCCAGAGATCGGGGCGCGAGAACTCATAGATAGGAATTTCGCTGTCTGTGTGGGCACCAGGGTACGTGTTCCAGTACCAAGCGCCACCAAAGTCGGACTCCGCTTCGATCAGCTTGCACCTCAACCCGGCGTCGCGCAGGTGCATGAGATGATAGATGCCTCCGAAGCCTCCGCCGACGATGATCGCGTCGTATGATTCCTCACTCATGTCGATCTGTGGCGGCAGTGATGTCGTGTGTTGTGTGGGGTATTCTGGTGTGCTTGCGCTTGTACTCACCGTCTTTTATCCCTCGCCTTTTATCCCTCCCTCCATATAAACGCTCACCGGTATCCGGTACATCTAACTCGCACTCCGGAGACACTGACTGCGTTGGCTTCCGAAACAATTCATTGTTTGTGATGTCACCGTGAATATAGAAGGGATGTTCCGCGGGGCGGGGATGTATTTCCCCTGAGCGGTGAGCGAACGTACAATGTTTCATCAGAACGCCTACCAGTGGCTTCAGGTACGCGTCCTCCGTGTCGTAATGCGTAAACACACTGGCACTCATAGCTGCCTCATGAACAAAATCCTTTGATTCTGGTTTATCAGCTTTACCAACATTTTTCCTCACGGAGAGTAGAAAAGACGATATATCTGGGAATTTTGCACCTTACCTGATTCTTGAATGTACGAATTTCTGACGTGTCGGCTGGGCATCATGACAGGTAACGTAAATTGGCCAGCATCCCTGCCCTGGCAAAACCCACCATTTCGTATCTGTGGGAGCAAGTCAGTGGCGTGAGTGCAATATCAGACACCAAGTCTGGTCCAAATGCTCGAAGATGCAGTGTTTAGCAATAACTAGGAGCTTCCCACTTTCGCTGCGCGATCGTGGGCTCAGCCACAAAACTGAGGCGTGCTGGACATTTGTATTCTTTGGCGCTCGTGTTGGACCGCCACAGCGAGTAGACGCGTGGGGAAGATTCGTGTCCGTCGCTGCCTTTACAAGTACTGGAGAACGTTCCCCAGCTGTAGAAGTAGTAAGTTCGCAGGGTGGGTGGCGGTCAGAAGCCTGAGTCAGGGGCGAAGACCGACACTCGGACACCGAGGACTCGGGAGACAGCTGGAGACCGGCAGACCGGAGAACATTGTCGTAGAAAGCGGCACAGAGGAGGGACCACGGTCGAGGCACTAACGAGGCCGGATGCCCAAACAATTTTTTTGGGTGACGACGCTCCCGCGAGGCGTCGTCTAAGAGACCTACTGTGAGACCATCGGAATTCGAAAAAAGTGTGTTTACGCATTACGACATGGAGGACGCGTACCTGAAGCCACTGGTAGGCGTTCTGATGAAACATTGTACGTTCGCTCACCGCTCAGGGGAAATACACCACGGCCCCGCGGAATATCCCTTCTATATTCACGCCGGCATCGCAAACAGCGAAGCCAACGCAGTCGGTGTCTCTGGAATGCGAGTTGGATGTACCGGATACCGGTGAGCGTTTATATAGAGGGAGGGATAAAAGGCGAGGGATAAAAGACGGTGAGTACAAGCGCAAGCACACCAGAATACCCCACGCAACACACGACATCACTCCCGCCACAGATCGACATGAGTGAGGAAACCTACGACGCGATCATCGTCGGCGGAGGCTTCAGAGGCATCTATCATCTCATGCACCTGCGTGACGCAGGGTTGAGATGCAAGCGTACGCCAACGAGCGTGTTCTGTCTCCGTGGTATTGTACTCGCATCTATTTGATCGACCATCAGTTATTTCGCCTACGTTGACAACAAGCTCGACCTTCCCAAGGATTTTCGATTCAACGCATGCGTGACGGGGGCATACTGGGACGACCAGTCGCACACTTGGCACGTCACGGCTGACGGCAAGGATGGCGTATACAAGGCTGCAGCGCGTTATCTGATCATGTGCATGGTGAGATCGAGACTGCCGTTACCTTGTCTCTTGGGACTGAACACTCTTCTTGTAGGGATTTGCATCCAAAACGAACACCCCGATGTTCAAAGGTCTGGAAACATTCCAAGGGACATGGAGTCACGCGGCACGCTGGCCAAAGGAAGGGATCGAAACGATTGGAGAACGTGTCGGAGTCATCGGAACAGGAGCCAGTGGAGTACAAGTAATTCAAGAAATCGGGCTGCATGTACGCATCCACTGGCCAGTCGTCGCGTTAATTCACTGATCGCGAATCAGGTCGAGCATCTCACTGTATTCCAACGAACTCCGAACTTTGCTGTCCCTATGGTCCAATATCGCGTCAGCGAGCAGGTCCAGGACCACTTTAAGCCAATATACGAGGAGATATACCGAAAGCTCCCCACCACTTCCTGCGGAATCCTCCAGGACTGGATTCCACGTCCGATGAAGAAAGACAGCAAAGAAGAAAGACAGGCAACGTACGAAGCATTGTGATTCTGGTGAGTCATCTACGGTTGATGCATCAACCTCAGCCACTGAGAGCTCACGCGCTCACAGTTTGCCATAGTGGCCAATTATCAGGACCTCCTTCGTGACAGGGACAGCAACAACGCTACGTATGCATTCTGGAGGAAGAAAGTCAGCGAGAGGATTAAGGACCCCGAGAAACGGGAGTTATTGGCGCCCACAGAGCCACCCCACCCGTTTGGTTGCAAGCGTCCATGTCAAGAGCAATCTTTCTACGAGGTCCTCAGTCAGGGCAACGTTGACATTGTTGATGTTAACGCGACTCACATCCTTGAAATCATGCCAACGGGTGTGAAAACGACTGACAAGGAGCACGAGCTTGATTGCCTACTGGTGCGAGGGGTAGTCACTCACCAATGTATTCATGGCTGAATCGGACTTGTATAGGTTTTGAGACCCACGCTGGCGCATTCCTCGGTGTGGATATACGTGGGATAAGCGGTGAGACGATCCAGGACCACTGGCGAGACGGTACGATCACTTAGTAAGTTCTTGGACTCCGTCCCCACGCAAACATCCGTAATCTGATGTTCTATTGAAAGCCTCAGAATGACCATCGACAATTTCCCAAACCTCTACTTTGCACACGGTCCCCAGGGGTCCACCTCTGGCAACGTACCGACATGTATAGAAGTCCAAGGCTCCTGGATCGTTCAAACGATCAACTATCTTCGCCAACGTGGCATCACCAAGTTCACGCCCACCTCTCACGCTGCGCTCAGCTACAGGCGGCACATCGACGCGCTCTCAGATGCTACGCTCTTTCCACTGGTCAAGAGTGGAAATAATGGTGGCGACATCCCCGGGAGGAAACGTGGAGAACCCAATTACCTCGGGGGTCTCTCGACTTACAAGCGAGAGATCATGGAAGAAATCGAGAGCGGATATCCTGGATTCCAGAGGGAAGCACTTAGAATGTCCCGGCTCTAGTCTCTGAAGTGGGCACCACAACGGAAAAGTAAATAGATGAGAATATGCTTTGATTTAATTAGTCTAGAGAATGCACTTTATTACATGTCCCCTTTCGATCAAGCATGAAATGCCGTCAACATACTAGGTGCAATTGGTGATCGCAGGTAATGATGGCATCTACCGCCAAAAATTTGATGCGCGCCCAGTGAACGACGGTATAGTTCCTAGGTAGCCAGGCTAGGGCTGGAATTGTTGGAAAAACAGTCCTACGTGTTAGATAGATCTAATTTGTAGCACCTACTATCGCTACATACATTAACTTCCCTTGTTTGGACATTCGCCCTGTCGCGGCTTACCACGCCAACTCTTCTTTCCTTCCAGTCTCGTATATACGAGACTGGAGGTAAGCGCTATTGCATTTCCTACCTACGTTCCTTTACAAATGGCAGGAGCCTTACTCCATTTACCTAGGTCGCATCGCCGAATTCCAACAGGAATGACTGCCACGCACCATCCACAACAAGGAAGGATCATGATGGTTCTGATGCCATCATAGTCACTCCTTCTCTGCGCTTCCTTTCTACGACAACTTCCTCCGGTCTGCCGGTCTCCAGCCATCTCCCGAGTCCCAGTGTCGGAGTGTTGGTCTTCGCCTCTGACTTCTGACCGCCACCCATCTCCCGCGATCTTACTACTTCTACAGCTGGGGAACGTTCTCCAGTACTTGTGAAGGCAGCGACGGACACGGATCTTCCCCATGCGTCTACTCGCTATGGCGGTCCAACGCGAGCGCCAAAGAATACAAATCATATTTGCCAGTGGAGGAGCATTTATGACGTTACCGCTTGATGCTCTTTCGTAGGCCTGTCCTCCAATGATTCAGAACTCTCAAAAGTCGACAAAAAAGGCAATCAAGGGTCCTACGAAAAAGGTTTTTCTCGCAGACCAGTCAGACTCGGAGACCATTTTTTGGTTCACAGATGCCGGCCGGCTCATGTCCAGCACACCTCAGTTTTGTGGCTGAGCCCATGATCGTGCAACGAAAGTGGGAAACTCCTAGTTATTGCTGTGCCAACTGCGCCTTCGCGCATTTGGACCAGGCTTGCGCCTCCGTTCTGCAGTGTCTGATGTTGCACTCGCGCCACTGACTTGCTTCCACAGATACGGAATGTCAGAATGTGGAAAGGCAGTGGTGGGTTTTGCCAGGGCACAGGCATGCTCGTTAACATTTCTATGTGCTCTTTGAGCAGGATAAAACAGGGGAAGTGCTGTACAATAGTTCTCTGGGCCGCATCAGAGTCCTCGTTAGGCACTCGCGTAGGCTCGCTAAGGCATTCGGAAACAGCAACGTGAACACCGCTCTCCCAGATGCGCCGGCCAGCTGGCCATTTTACGTTACCTGTCATGATGCTCAGCCGACGTCAGAAGTCCGTGCATTCAAGAATCAGGTGAAGTGCAAAATTTCTAGATGGCCTATTCTCTTTTCTACTCTCCGGCAGGAAAAATGTTGGTAAAACTGATAAACCAGAATCGAAGGATTTTGTCCATGAGGCAGCTATGAGTGCCAGTGTGTTTACGCATTACGACATGGAGGACGCTTACCTGAAGCCACTGGCAGGCGTTCTGATGAAACATTGTTATCCCTTCTATTTTCACGCCGGCATCGTGAACAGCGAAGCCAACACAGTCGGTGTCTCCGGAATGCGAGTTAGATGTACCGAATACCGGTGAGCGTTTATAGGGAGGGATAAAAGGCGAGGGATAAAAGACGGTGAGTACAATCACGATCACCAGAAATCCCCATACAACACACGACATCACTACTACCATAGATTGGCATGACTGAGGAATCATATGACGCGATCATCGTTGGCGGAGGCTTCGGAGGCATCTATCATCTCATGCACCTGCGTGACGCAGGATTGAGATGCAAGCTGATCGAAGCGGAGCCCGACCTCGGTGGCACTTGGTACTGGAACACGTACCCTGGTGCCCGCACAGACAGCGAAATTCCCATCTACGGGTTCTCGCGCCCCGATCTCTGGAAGGGGTGGACATGGAACGAGAGGTTTCCTGGATGGAAGGAGATGCAAGCGTACGTCAACGAGCACGCTCTCGCTCCGTGGTATTGTACTCACATGCATTTGATCGACCATCAGTTATTTCGCCTACGTTGACAACAAGCTCGATCTTCGCAAGGATTGTCGGTTTAACGCACGTGTAAAGCAAGCATACTGGGACGACCAGTCACACACTTGGCACGTCACGGCTGACGGCAAGGATGGCGTATACAAGGCTGCAGCGCGTTATCTGATCATGTGCATGGTGAGATCGAGACTGCCGTTACCTTGTCTCTTGGGACTGAACGCTCTTCTTGTAGGGATCCGTATCCAAAACGAACATCCCAATGTTCAAAGGTCTGGAAACATTCCAAGGGACATGGAGTCACACGGCACGCTGGCCAAAGGAAGGAATCGAAACAAACAGAAAACGTGTCGGAGTCATCGGGACGGGAGCCAGTGGAGTACAAGTAATTCAAGAAATCGGGCCGCATGTACGCATCCACTGGCCAGTCGTCGCGTTGATTCACTAATCGGGAATCAGGTCGAGCATCTCACTGTATTCCAACGAACTCCGAACTTTGCCATCCCTATGGTCCAATATCGCATGAGCGAGCAGGTCCAGGACCACTTCAAGTGGATATATGAGGAGATCTACCGAAAACTGCCTACTACTTCAACTGGATTCCTCTATGATTGGATTCCACGTCCGATGAAGCAAGATAGTGAAGAAGAAAGACAGGCAACGTACCAAGAATTGTGGAAGCTTGGGGGTATGCAGTTCTGGTGTAAGTCATCTACGGGTGGTGCATTAACTTCAGCCGTTGAGAGCTCACTGGCGGTCATAGTTGCTAATTATCAGGATCTTCTTCGTGACAAGGACAGCAACAACGCTACGTATGCATTCTGGAGGAAGAGCGTCAGCGAGAGGATCAAGGACCCTAAGAAACGGGAGTTATTAGCACCCACAGAGCCACCCCACCCGTTCGGTCGCAAACGCCCATGCCAGGAGCAATGTTTTTACGAGGTCCTTAGCCAGGACAACGTTGACATTGTTGACATTAATGCGACTCCCATCCTTGAAATCACGCCAAAGGGTGTAAAAACAACGGATAAGGAGCACGAGCTTGACGTCCTCATTCTTGCCACTGGTGCGTCCCAGCGCTAGTCGATCACTAAGCTTGATTCATGACTGAATCGGACGCGCATAGGTTTCGAGACCGATGCTGGCGCGTTCCTCGACGTGGACATACGTGGGACAAACGGTGAGACGATCCAGGAGCATTGGCGAGACGGCACGATCACTTAGTATGCACTCTCTGTACCCGTCTAACGATGCAGACCCTAACGTTCCGTTGACAGCCTCGGGATTACAATCGACAACTTCCCGAACCTGTTCTTTGCGCATGGTCCCCAGGGGCCCGCGCCTTGCAATACACCGGCAAGCGTAGAAGTCCAAGGCTCCTGGATCATTCAAACGATCGATTATCTTTGCGAACACGGCATCACCAAGTTCACACCCACCTCTCACGCTGCGCTCAACTACAGAAGACACATCGATGCGCTCTTTGATACCACACTCTTTCCACTGGTGAAGAGTGGGCAACATGGTGTCAACATCCCCGAAAAGAAACGCGGAGCAGAAATTTACATTGGGGGTCTCCAGGCTTACAAGCGAGAGATGATGGAAGAAATCGAACGTGGATACCCGGGTTTCCAGAGGGAAGCACTTGGGATGGTCAGCTGTAGCCTCTGAAATGGGGAGATAAAGCTTAGAGTGTTTACTGGATGTTATCGTACATATTTATTTCCGGGGAGGCTCAGGTAATATGGCGAGTCACGCAAAGTTATTAGATACCATGTTCGAAATGTGGAACTATGCCAAACTAGTATATGCATAGGCTCGCTCGTAGCCACCACTTTACATAGCGTCTTTTGGTGTCACAGCTCGACGCGTTCCAGTAATCCATATGTTGTTTTCTGTTTACTCATTTCAGTCCGTCCATCCATGCCAGATCCGACTGTATACTGGTGCGTCTGTCGTCGATACTGCAAACGCGTCCGCAGGCAATTGAACACGATCAACACCTGGCGACGACACCTCCGTGAAGCGGATGAAGACGAGAAGGACGCCATACGCCTTCCTGGACGTTCAGAAGAATTTCGCGCCTTCATGCAGGCTATTTCAAATGGAACTTTGGGACAAGAGTACAAGGAATCGGTGCACACAGGTTCCAGACGACCCGCCGCCGACGATCTCGACGAGTCCGATAGACGGCAACCGTCTAGGCGTCTCGCACCTCCGTTTGGCTCAGAGGTCTCTCCTAACTTACAAATGTAGCTTGTTATCATTCCTAACGCATCTCTAGCCGAACGAAGGTCGATCGCCCGTGCAAACCAACCAAGATGATACCCAATGTTCAACCTCGAGGCCACCCAGACTCGGATCCTGCCGGTGATGGAGATGCCGCGGATCCTCAATCTAGAGACGAGAATGGTCGGGGCCCTGGATCTGATATCGGGGGCCTTCAAGACCAACCCGAGGTTGATTTGGGCCACCGCGGTGACACCAACAATGAGCGAGACCAACATGAATACGATCCCGATCCCGATAATCGGCCAGCTCAACATACACACGGTCCAAGTATTGCCGATCTCGACTTGGACGAACTCGGAACACTGGAAACAACTACGACGGATGTACCCCCAGGTTTAGGAGTTTCAGAAACAAGTGCTGCCGCTACCGTACAAAGTGCAACAACGAAGAAGACGGCTAACTGGCAGCCACCTTCGGCAAAGACAGGACGGTAAGGTTTTTTTTTTCTCCCTAAAACCCGCCGCTAACTACTTTGGTGTCACAGCACCCTCTGTGCGCACCGATGGCTCGAGCAAGTACGGCCGGGCGGAACACGAGAAGAATTTGCATCATATTATGATTCGCTATCAGCTGAACTCAAGGCGGTACGTGCTATTAACATGGGTCATATATCTTCTCATTCGTTCCTGGTTTGCAGAGGTTCAAAGACGAGGCGGAAAAACTAGTAGGCCATTCGATAATCCCGCGGTAACATACACTGATAATATAAATAATAGGTTGCGGATGGTGTGTGGACGAACGGGACAGTGGAAGTGATTAGTAATATCGCTGCTTTGGTGATGCACACGGTGGGTAGCATGGGTGCGTAGGAAAGCAGGTGTTTGTGTGCACGTCGTGGCTGGGGGGTAAGGGTGGGTGAGTAGGATCCTGCTCCCTATAGCTGCATAGCTGCGGGCACATGTTTTATACGGGATATGAAGACGAGCATGATGATATGACAGTTTATGCGTGCTATCTACGTGTACAGGAATGGTTGTACATACGTTGACATGCGATCGAGACGTATAAATGTGCCCTTTTGCTATGGGGACCTACGGACTAGATGGTGTACTCCCAGCTGCCTCCTCATATTACCATTTCTCACTGGGTCGAGGAGGGGTCGGTGGGCGACTTGTAATTCTAGACTCGTATGAGTTCTTGTCATAACTCGCACCAACTTACTCCAAGAAAGGTACAGCTGGGGAACGTCGGAATGTCAAGGCAACAGTGGCCCGGGACACGGACCTTGTCTGCGGGGCTACTCCCTGTGGCAGTCATCAAAAAATCAGCGCGCAATGACAAACCGCAGTGTGAATACGATAGACCGCACCATTCGAAGAAGTAGGTTTGGGACGCACATGACGGTGTACTAGTAGCTGAGATTTCTCCAAACCCAATTAAGCAAAGGTGTTCAGGAGGGCCATATTGGTTTCAATGGTTTCGCATCCGCATGCATTGGGTCGTTCTTTGCGACGCCGGAAGCGAGTGGAGGGTGACTCGTACACACCAAAAGGATTCCATTCCACCGGTGGCATAAGAAAGACATTGTTTAGCTTACCGCATTCTCCGAAAGGACCGCGAGAATTCAGAAGAACATAGTCACGGTGACTACTTAGATGCACGGATCACTAACCCGAGTCTGAGAGCAGAACGAGGTCGGAGGTGCTTAGCATGAACCTCGAAAACTCGACGTATCTGGTTCGGAAGAGTTGCAATGCCTGCCTCTGGTCAACTGCACCCTTCGTGCGTTAGCGAACCCCGCGATCTAATGGACATATGGCTCACACGGTGTGACGAATCGCCTGCTTCTGGCCACATCCAAGCTCCTCACCAACTCCGAATAGATCAATGAAGCACTGCCATGTGATGCTGAGTTAAAAGTAACCAGGTGAAAACACGACAAGAACCTGGTGGCCAGACGCTTTGGGTTTTCTGTGCACCAGTGGCGTTTATGACTCCATAGTTCGAGGGTCCAATCAATGAGGCCGAAGCCCCAACTGGATTCTGTCGCTGACGAATGTCATAATGTAAGAGGCGGAGATGAACACTGAAAGACGGGCGTAGCGCAAGATCTCAAAAAGCGTCCCTTCCATCGCCTGCGGGAAATAATATGACCGACCGAATTCCACAGATAGTGTTGATAATGCGGGTGTGAGTACGTTGTTACACCGTTACACGGAGGAAACACACCTGAAACACAGAAGTTCGGAGAACCTGAAGTATGTTCGCCGGCGCTCCATCACGGGATGACCGTGAGGACAGAGCGTGCTGATTGAGCTCCTTTGAGGGATAAAAGACGGAGGGTGCAAGTAAGTATGACCACCATTATCACCATCAGAGACCTGCATGACAGAAGAAAAGTACGACGCGATCATCATTGGTGGAGGGTTCGGAGGCGTTTATCAACTTATCCACCTACGCGACCTCGGGTTGAAATGCAAGTTGATCGAAGCCGGGTCCGACTTGGGTGGAACTTGGCATTGGAACACGTACCCTGGCGCCCGCGTCGACAGCGACATTCCCTTTTACGTTCTCGCGCCCCGAGCTCTGGAAAGGGTGGACGTGGACGGAGAAATTTCCTGGGTGGAAGGAATTACAAGCGTACGGCGCCAAGTCATGTGATCTCGTTCTGTAACCGTACTCACATGGACTCGTCTACTATCGACCAGATACTTTGCACACGTTGACAAGAAGCTTGATCTTCACAAGGACTGTCGATTCGATTCACGTGCGGAACAAGCGCACTGGGACGAGCAGTCGCATGTCTGGCACGTTACGTCTGACGGAAAAGATGGCGTATACAAGGCTGCAGCACGCCATCTAATCATGTGCACGGTCAGACATCCCATCCTTGTCCTCCACGGACTAACGCCAGGCCTTCCAGGGATTTTCATCCAAGCCGTACACTCCGAAGTTGAAAGGTCTGGAAACCTTCCAGGGAAAATGGAGTCACACGGCACGCTGGCCAAAGGAAGGGATCGAGACGAGCGGAAAACGTGTCGGAATCATCGGAACAGGAGCGAGTGGAGTACAAGTGATTCAAGAGATTGGGCGGCACGTACGCCTGCACTGGTCGACCGTCATGTTAATCCACTCATTGCACACTTGCATCAGGTCACACATCTCACCGTATTTCAACGAACTCCGAACCTTGCCAACCCGATGGGCCAATGTCGTATTAGCAACCAGGTTCAGGACCACTTCAAGCAGGTCTATGAAGAGATCTACCGAAAGCTTCCCACCACCTTCAGCGGCTTTGGTATGGACTGGATTCCAAGACCGATGATGCGGGACACTGAAGAAGAAAGACAAGCGACGTTCCAACGGTTATGGGACCTCGGGGCGTTCAATTTCTGGCGTAAGTCGGTGATATAAGCTCTCTAAGCCACTAAAGGCTCATTGTCCATCATAGTGGCCAATTATCAAGACCTCCTTCTCGACAAGGCAGCCAATGATGCTGCTTATGCATTCTGGAGGAAGAAAGTCAGCGAGAGGGTTAAGGACCCTAAGAAACGCGACATGTTAGCGCCAGCAGCGCCACCCCACCCGTTTGGCTGCAAACGTCCATGTCTAGAACAACACTTCTACGAAATCTTCAATCAAGACAACGTTGACCTTGTGGACGTTAATGCGAGTCCTATCCTCGAGATTACGCCGAAAGGTGTGAAAACGACGGAAAAAGAGTACGAACTCGATGTACTTGTTCTCGCCACTGGTACGTATATTGGAGCACCTCTTACCACACCGGATATGTAGTTAAAATGGAGACGTATAGGTTTCGACACCCACATTGGCGCGTTCATGGATATGGACCTCCGTGGAACAAACGGGAAGACGATTCGGGACCATTGGAAAGACGGAACAATCACATAGTAAGCTCTCAAACCCTCCACACATACTCCTATCCCTACGTCTTGTTGAAAAAAGCCTGGGAATGACGATCGACAATTTCCCGAACCTGTACTTTGTGTACGGTCCGCAGGGACCGACGGCGTTCTGCAATGGACCAACGTGTGTCGAGATACAAGGCTCCTGGATCGTCCAGACGATCCAATATCTGCAACTTCATGGCATCACCAAGTTCACACCCACCTCCCACGCCGCCTTGAAATACAAGAGGCATATTGATGAGCTTTCCGATGCGACGCTCTTGCCACTGGCCAAGAGCTGGTATTATGGTGATAACATACCCGGTAAAAAAGGGAGTCATACAATTACCTTGGGGGTGTCTTGGCCTACAAGCGAGAGATCACAGAGGAGGTCGAGCGCGGGTACCCTGGTTTCCAGAGGGAATCGACAAGGATGTCTCGGCTTTAGGTCTTATCCTTCCAGGTGGATAGGCTACGCACGGATTACTGCCGCTGTATTTGGTGGAAGTTCTTAAACATGTTCATCATTCACGTGTACACTTCGCATTCCTATGAATTCTTGTTTTCTTGGCAGACTCGGAGTAGTTATTTTGGACTATAAACCGATGATCTTTGGCAGCAGCTTGGATGATGACGGGAAATGGGAGTGTAGAGCACTCTACACCCAACCTGATCCACTAGAACTGGCAATCTGATGACAGGATATGACCCGCCGATGGGTTTCGACCAGTGGTTCATACTACAGTAACAAACACACCGTTAACCTTTCCCCCTGTCGGTGCTTCTGTTTTGAACATCGCGCGAACCCATATCGCGATGATACTCAGTCAGCAACCACAAAATAAGGTACTCAGCCACTCAGGTAATTCAATCAAACGAATGTATTAGATTAGCACCAAGAACTGATGCTACCAGACAGCACTATGTAGACGAAACCGATACACTTTCGACCCAACCAACGTGGGCAATCGCCATTCAACGCAGGAAAAATCAAGCGTTGAGGTTGATAGGGGTGCAGCCAGTTTGGACGAGACCGTTCTAAGGTACCGTATTAGCATCGCCATTACCGACGATGGCCAAAAGGACTCACGAAGGTGTTGCCACTGCAGCAAACAGTCTGCTGGGTGCAGCTGTTGCCACCAAGAGCGATGACGTCAATGGGGTTGCACTGGAGGCCGACCTGGCCAACGACACCGGCGAGGATGTCACCAAAGCCAAACTGGCTGAACAGGCTGTTGAGCTGAGAAGCCTAGACACAACCGAGCGTTAGTATGAATTGCACGAAGGGGACGCCAATCCACAAACGTACCTGCTGGACACTGTTGCAGCAGTTGATTGCACCGTTGCTGCACGGGTTGCGCGCAGCGATAGGAGCAGGGCTCGCGACGACGAGAGCAACGAGGGAGGCGACGGCGAAGATACGAGCGAACATTGTGATAGGTAGAAAGTGGGTAGGGCTGGTTGTAAGTTTAACGAGTGTAGATGTTCAGCTGAGAGCAGAAACTGTTTGTGATGGGGAGAGTCAGTTAGACTGGGCTGTCTTTATAGGTTTTCGCTGGCCCTTGCAGGGACAGTCGACGTTGCCGCTATTACATTTTTTTTCTTGTTTTCGAATGTTTCTGTGGGTCTGGAACGCGGCGTGATGGCAGTCCGGTCCATAGAAGAGGCGAACCTGGCGATGTGCCGTCAGCTGCATACATTCTAACCGAATTTATTATTGCCTTTCTGGTACGGCATGGCAAATGGACCACGTGTAAGTACTACTGGCAGGCCCGGCGGCGGCAGGCTGAAACGATCCGACTATTACTCAATCAGAACTTGCATGATCGACACCGTCCATGACCAAAGGTAAATAGAACGGTCGCACCTACGACAGTATCCCTACTGCCAATCTGTGGAAAAGCACCCTTAAGTTATGAGGAACCTTGTCAAAAAGGACGCGTTGGGTAATTTCGGAGCTGAAGTCTTCCGGGAGCGCAGGATGTAGTAAGTATTAAGTAATGAAGGGGCGACACTTGCTTGTACGACATGGTAAGTACGTGATCAAGTTCCGTGTTGATTGCAATGCGTTTTGCGTAATCCGGGTGGCCTGACGCGGCCTCAAGGCCTCACCCCTCGCATACTTGAAATCCGATGCTGACTGGAGCACCTCGCGAAGGGCGCATTTTTCGAACCTCGGTTCGGTCAACGTCCTTTCAATGGTCTCCGATATGGTTTGCACTGATGAGGTGGCGTTGACGTTTTCTACACTGACACCCGTCGGAAAAAACTCTTCGTTTGACATCGGCCGCCTCGAGTGAACACAACACTCGCCTCGAGTTCGCCTTTTCAAATCCTACGTAAGGCCAGGGTCTAGGCATGCGGATTTGACTCCGACCGGGACCTGCCTTGTGTTACACGACGCGTACGTCTTGGCTGCATGCGTGGCCGGGTCACCGTTTGCTGTCGAGTCAGGTTTCTGTCTGGCAAGCAGGTGAAGTGACGAGGAATTGGTTATCATGTGTAGGAAATTTTACTCAACTCGTCTACACGCTTTGAGCAGATTAGGTATCCAAGCAGCACTGCAGCAGACGTCGCCGGCAACACGTGGTCAGGAATGGAGAACGGAAAATAAGCCCGTCTTTTCTTCTTTTTCAGTAGATGTCGATGTCGCGGAATGGGGAGGGCTGATCCCAATGTAAGAATCCGCATCTTCAGTGTTATGTATTAAAGATTTCAGCCCGTCCAATTTTCTAACCTTCGGATTTATACGTCCTTTGGATTCCAGCCAATGCTGCCAGTGGGTTAATGCAAAACACCTGCGATCGCTCAAGATTACCGTGGAAAAACTACTTAGACCGCAGCGTAAAAGAGCCTCGCGAGTAGAACACAATTTTGCGACGGGTCTCTGAGGCACTCAACCCGTGGTACCTTGCGCACAGAAGATGACGATGCTATGTCTCCATCACGGTGCTCATTCATTTTGGTAGCTGAAACGGCGAAAGTGCGGGAGCAGTGATCTACATTTACCAATATCAAGGTGCCTTGATTTTCATTGGGTGAGTTGACTATATATGTCGACTTAATTAACTTTTTGGGTTTCGAGACCAGCCACAAGATACGACAAACCAGGGCCACAGCGACATCTCGTGTTATCGAAGACACGGGGCAAGACGAGATCTCTAGCGTTCGATTGAGCAGTGTCCTGGACGTTTGCCCGCTGGATCATCCATGTCGTGCGGCTGCCCAGTGAGGCTTGGCGATGGCAAAAATCCATTCCCTGTCGGCTCGACGGCATTGATACATTCCACTCACACAGTATCGCGATGCTCCTTCGACGTTGATGGTCAATCCGACAAGCCTTGCAACCTGAGCAAGCTCGCCTCCCCTCTTCTGGCGTTTCCAGCGATTCGGAGAACTTGGCGATATCACGCAAGTGATTTTGAGGCATTGGGTCGTTGTTGACCTCACCCCCGAAACCCATCCTGACAGACCTGCCCGTCTTCTATACCTTGCCCATTCCCTCAGGGCGCGTTCCAAGCATCTTGAAAAGCTGAGTGACCTCGAGCAAGCAATCTCACTATACTCGCAAGCTGCTTGTGCCTCCATTGGCCCCACCGTGGTCCGATTTGTTGTATCACAGGAATGGATTTAATCTGCTCGAGCTCTGCGTCATCCCCCTCTTCTCCACGCATATTCAGCTGCCATTGCTCTCTTTTACCAGCTTGCGTGGATTGACCTCTCCCATACACACCGCTTCCGCCAACTTCTGCATGGTGCTGATGTTGTACGAGAGGCGGCTGGAGCAGCCCTCGAATCGGGACAGACAGAAACCGCAGTGAAGTGGCTCGAGCAAGGTCCAAGACCCCGAGAGCCCGAGCAGCAGCGGACGAACGCCGCTTGAAGCTTTCGGGGCATGATGTGGTCGTCACGTCCTCGCGGTGGACCCGCCTTTCTCTCTGCATGAGCGATCGCGTTGTGCCGTATGAGGCCAAGAGCGTGTACGAGGCGCTTTTCCGAACCAACGCCATGCCAGATATCATGATCGGAAGGCTGCTGTCGAACGTCTTCGTGCGCCCAGTGCGTCGCTCGTCGAGTGGGTCCTGTTCATCCACGTTGGGCTCTGAACGTTTGGGTGATATACATTCTCACCCACGTTCTTTTCTGCTGGTGTGATTCAGGGCTCGATTACATACCATTATATTGCTGCCTCGCTGACACCGTGAGACATACAAGGTGCACGTTGCATCGTTGCCCGAATCCAATCTTGATGCAAGTGAGAGTAATCTGAATCATCTGACTGAAGTGCCGCGGCATGAGTTTTCTTGGTTCGTTTTATGTCAGGAAAGTAGATTCATACACGAAAAGATGATAGATAAGTCATGCATGCGTTTTCATGAGACTTCGACGGGATTACTAACATCTTGATTGGTCAGTCGTCGGGGCATGGAGTTTAATAAAAGCGTTCCTGGCCCTGTCACGTGATGTCATGTTGAACGTTCTTCGAGTGTCGACTAAGCACTTACTAACCGCCTGTCAAATCGCGAGAGAAGGTGCAGCTGTAATGAGTCAAAGCGTGCCCACATTGCAAGGTTTCCGGTGAAGTTTTGAATTGCTTGTGAGTTGTTTTTCGGCCGATGCCGCCAGCTCTGGGTTTGACGTGATTCAGAATACTACTTGTTCTCGGCGCTACCATGCTTTCGAACTATTTTTGCAGCTCGTACCAACCTGAACGCATGTCGAGGCATGGAAGTCGACGTTCTCAGTGGGGCTATGTCGCAATGCGAACAAAGCGAAAGCTGGAAAGGAGGATAGCTCAGCGTGTAAGCCGGCACACATGGTGGCGCCAACACGGCCGCCCCTTCTCAGAGACGGTGCAGGAAGAAGTACTTACTCGTTTGTGAGCAAGTCGATCGGGATACGCTCCCTCTCATGCCTAACGATATCGGTGCATCAGATTAGCTAACGGAAGACTACGGAAGACTTGTCCATCAAAGTTCCCACGATCGATGGTCGGGAGCGGAGGATATAAAGTGGCCATATGCCTTTCGACAGTCACACCCAACATGAGCGGAAAACTTGCTACCGGTACGTCGACTCTCTCAGATCATCGTCCACGCTCAACGATGGGCGATCAGAGTACCCTGCCTGGCAGAAACTCCAGCGGACTTACGACGGCGAACACACCAGGCTTATCCTCACCGACCTCTTCGCCCAGGATCCTAATCGCTTCTCGAAATTCTCAAAGGAATATGTCGACGCAGAAGATCCCACCACCACCTTCTTGCTCGATTACTCCAAGAACCTGATCACGCAGCCGATCTTGGACACGCTCCTATCTCTCGCGCGGGAGGCCCAGGTCGAGACCTACCGCGACAAGATGTTCGCCGGAGAGCACGTCAACACCTCCGAGGACCGCGCCGTCCTACACATCGCCCTGCGCAATTTCAACGACTTCCAGATCCAGGAGGGCGGCGTCGACGAAGTCGCGGGTGTACTCGCCCACATGAAGGAGTTTTCCGAGTCCGTCCGAAGTGGTGCCTGGAAGGGATACACCGGCAAGACCATCGACACCATCGTCAACATCGGCATCGGCGGTTCAGATTTGGGTCCCGTCATGGCGACCGAGGCTCTCAAGCCTTATGCGAAGCGGGACCTCACCGTCCATTTCGTGTCCAACATCGATGGGACGCACCTTGCCGAGACCGTCCGGGTCTGCGACCCGGAACGGACTCTGTTCATCGTCGCTAGCAAAACGTTCACTACACAAGAGACCATCACGAACGCCGAGTCTGCGAGGGACTGGTTCTTGAGCTCTGCCAAGGACAAGGCCCACGTCGCCAAGCACTTTGTGGCCATCTCCACCAACACCCAAGCCGTTCAAGCTTTTGGTATCGACGCCGCCAACATGTTCCAGTTCTGGGACTGGGTCGGTGGTCGTTACAGCTTGTGGAGCGCCATTGGTCTCTCGATCGCGTTGTACATTGGCTATGATAACTTTGAGGCCCTCTTGAAGGGTGCTCACGGTATGGACAAGCACTTCAAGGAGACGCCTTTGGAGAGTAACCTTCCTGTCCTGCTGGCTGTTATCGGCACCTGGTACAACGACTTTTATGGTGCACAGACGCACGCGCTTTTGCCGTACGACCAATACCTTCACAAGTTTGCCGACTACTTCCAGCAGGGAGACATGGAGTCGAACGGTAAATTCGTCACCAAGGGCGGTCAGCGCGTCGACTACCAGACTGGCGTAGGTGATCGCGTGATCGTATTGCTGCTTGACTGACATATATGCCGCACAGCCGATCATCTGGGGTGCTGCTGGTACCAACGGCCAACACTCGTTCTACCAACTCGTCCACCAGGGAACCAAGCTGATCCCTGCCGACTTCATCGCGCCCGCCAACTCGCACAACCCTGTTTGCCACTCGAAGCACCACCGCATCCTGCTTTCCAACTTCTTTGCGCAACCCGAAGCGTTGGCGTTTGGTAAGACGGAGGAACAGGTCCGCAAGGAGCTCGGGAGCGGAGCGAACGACGCGCTCGTGAAGAGCAAGGTGTTTGAAGGAAACCGTCCGAGCAATAGCATCTTGTTCCCGCTCTTGACGCCCAGGATGCTCGGCGCGTTGATCGCTCTGTACGAGCACAAGATCTTCACGCAAGGTGTCATCTGGGGCGTCAACTCCTTTGGTTTGTCGGACGTGGTTTTAAACACTACGGGCACGCGCTCATCGGAATGATTACAGACCAAATGGGCGTCGAACTCGGAAAGGTGCTTGCAAAGAACATTTTATCGCAGCTCGATAAACCTTCGGACGTCACTGGGCACGATACTTCGGTGCGTGTCGCGATGTGGAGGACGATCGAGGGTGATGCTGACTCTGCACTTTCCAGACTACGGGCCTCATCCACTATTATCAGAAACACAGGAAAGAGTGAACGCGTTGAGATGGTTGATCTCCGATAGCGTGGCGTCCACGACTGTATTCTCGTGTCAGTTGACGCATGGACTCGAAAACAGAAAGAGATTGTGGACTATTCATTCGTCTGACGCGGTGCACTCGTGTGTAATGTTATGAACATTGGACGAGGGTCCGTTTCCTTGCAGATTCGAGTCTGTCCTTGATTTCCCTTTGGGGGAACGGCCCAGTGTCCCCATTTACTTCCACGTCCGAGTGCGCCGGCCCCATGACGCCATCACATGTTGTCTTTGATCTATCCGTTCGCGTCACTTCGTCACAGCCATACACACATAAGAACTCGAACATGAACGTTTGAACACGGGACCATACTAGATCATCGCCATGCGACCGATCGTCGCACTCGTCTTGCTTGCAGGCGCCGCCCTCCGCGCCGTCGTCCCGAGAAGGCGAGAACGAGACAAATTCGGATTCAGATTCGGATGCGTATCGGTTCGAGTGGCCCATTCCAAGGGTCGCCGTCATCGGCGCCTGACCAAAGGTACGCGTCCCCCCGCCTGGTCCTCACGCACGCACGCACAGCGGCCTGCCTGCCTGCGTGCATACCACGAACTGACATTCGTCGGCCTGGACGTGCGCTCGTCCGAGCGAGACACTGTTCCCGGTGGAACGTGGCGCCGAAGTCCCTCTGGACGCGCGCGCGTTCCGAACGGGCCGGCTGCGTGGGGGGATTTCGTGCCGTCGCTTCCCCCGGTGGGTGTCGAGTTTCCGTATTCCGAGGTGCTTGGGGATGGGGAGGAAGAGGGGGAGGGGGAGGGGGTGTGGAGGGATCATCAGGGGCCGATGCCGATTTGGAAGTCGTTGACGTCGAACGCGCCGCGACTCGGTACGTGTGACGTGTTTATGGCGTCGTTGAGGCGCGGCGTGTTCGTTCTCTGAACCCTTCGTCGTTCGTTCTTTCCTGTGTGGTGTGGTGTAGGCTGTGCAACAGGTATGTGAACCCGTAAACCAAGGCAACGAACCAAGCGCCGACTCACAGGATGTAGAGTATGCCGAGCGTGCTGCACGTCCAGCACGCTCAGCGGGTCCAAAGATGACGTCCTTCAAGGGGCGCGAACGTCTTTGAGTTGGCGCGGTGATGACGTTGACGAATGAGTCGTTGTTGTTGGGTGCGGTGGTGGCGGTCTGAGGTGCGTTTTGGTTTGTGCCAACAGCGGCAGAGGCTGCGACGACGCTGGCGATTGCGCTGGAGACGGCGGCTGTTGCAATTGTTATTCCTCTTCGCACGCACTGGAAAGCACAGGGGCACAGCCGCTTACGAGGCTGAGTGAAAAGAAACGTAAAGAGGGACAGAAGGTGACTGACGCGGCGGTAAGTGTTGCTGGACTTGGATCTACAGTCGACTCTGTAATAACCCATACCTCTCGGGATAGGCCCAGGGGTATGGCTTATGGGAGAATATGGGTTTTGATTGAGGCTGGAAGCACTAAAAATGAACTTTGGGATACAGAAAATTGTATGTGTTTTCACAGAGTATGGGTTATACCCCGTATGGGTTATATCAGAGTTGACTGTAGCTGCAAACCACAGCAAAACTCCACTCACGACGCCGGTATTCCCACTTCGCATCACCCAATTGTTATTCCTCGTCGAGGAAGACTCTGGTGGACACAAGGCCGAGCGCTCATAGGGTCGGCGAAGAACGCACAGCAGACTCCTTCAGCATCTGCAAGGACACTTTATGCCGTTACCGCTTGAACGCTTTCATAGATCCTAGTCCTCCAATCACAACTCTCAAATGTTACATTTATCAAGCCAAATGGAGAACGAAAACGTACCATTCCCTTTTCGTCTGCCAAGAGAAGGTGAAAACCTCGTCTACACCCTCGGCTAACCCGGTTTTGTCCTTCAGATTGGCACTGTCCATAAGGCACGACAGTGGCGATGGTGCCTGCAGGCAAGGGCTGGAAAAAGGACCAGTCGGCTAAGAAGCGCCCTCGAGCTTTGCATTTCCCCTCTCGCCTGGTCTGGTACATCTCGCCATGTTTCGCATCCTCCTTTATCTCGCCCAGATCGCCCACGCAATTGACACCAATTCAACGACCCCGAGTTACCCGCAGCCCTCTTGCGATGGGACGACCCGCAGTGTCTGGGGTATTCTGGGAAGTTGCATGTTGACTCTCTTGATTTGCGTATGGCATGCAGTCCATGTCAACATTTCTTACCATATTATGTTGTTGGATGGACCGGTAGGACTTGTCCTATGGTCCGTTTTCGCGCCGGAGGTTGTCGTTACGCGTGCTACTAAGCAATGGTTCGACGCCCGCCACAAAGTCGTCAAATTTCATGGTACGTTATTTTCTACAGTGAATACACAGTGCCTGAAAAATCTCGGAACCATGTCAGAGAAAGGATATCAATGGTTGATGACTCACAGTTTCTTTGCCGAGATGGGTGGCTTCGTTTATCGCGATGACGAAGGCAAATTGCGTATAATCAAATCCGTCGAATTCCTCGAGCTTTGTGAGGCAAACAAAATCGCAAATCCGCTCATCACTGTGAAGGAAATCCAGGATAGAAGCAAAACAGATGCACTATCAAAGGCCATCCTCGTTGTGCAACTGTTCTGGTTTGTGCTACAGGTCATTGTTCGTGGTTCCCATGGTCTCGCAGTAACGCTGGTCGAAATTGATACGGTTGCCATGGCTGCGCTCGCACTCTTGGTTCTTTGGTTCTGGTGGGAGAAGCCACACCGTCCTCAATGTCCCCATATCTTCTATTCACTGCAGGAAGTTAGAGCAGATCCACGAAAGGACGCTGTCTTGTAAGTCGTTTTTATCTAAAGGACATACTGACATGAATACATTGTAATATGCAGGAAGAATGCATGGAAGCCAGAACCAAGCTATCTGTATACATTGATGATCCGCTTCTGCAGCACGCGGAATACACGATCAGTCAGTGAAGGCGAAGAAATAGTGCTAATGGATACACAGGTTCGTGTCTTACTGAGACTATCTTGTGCTGATGGCCGAGCAAACGAATGATTAGGAGAGACCTGCTCGTTCTATGACCGACAGACTGGTGGCTAAGATTGACGAAGATCATCTCACACTTGTTTCACTTTGTGCCACTTGGCTGGTTCTTGGCGGACTGCACCTCATCGCATGGAATTTTCATTTTCCAGCGGAGGGGGAGAAGATCTTATGGCGTGCTGCGTCTCTCGTCTTGGCAGCATGTCCAGTAGCCTTTGCTCTTCTTGACGCTTTTGGTCATTCCGGTGGCGGTTGCATCCGCGTGATACTCGTCTTAGGTGTGGTATCGAGGACGTTCCTCCTGGGATTGATGTTTGCCAGCCTTCGTGCACTACCTCCGTCCGCCTACCAGACCATCTCCTGGACAGCCTACATTCCTCATCTGTAGATTCGTTTGCTGATACCATCGCCTTGGGTCATGTATACGTCCGCTCTATGCGCTATGATCCTCCCGTCACATTTTGACATTTCTTACTCTGATGATTGGAACTCGTTGCACGAGGGACCAGTAGGACTTGTCCTATAGTCCATTCTCGGCCCAGAAGTAGTCGTTTCGACTGCTATTCGGCAATGGTGAATGCTCATGACAAACGACTGTTCTCGTTTTTTCGTGAAACGCCGCGAGTCGTCGTCGTCTTGGATCATTGGCAGTTGAATTCCACAGTGCCGTCTTGGCCCGCGGGTACCAGTACACCCTGGGGTACGCCATGCACGTTCCGTTCTTTCCTCGTCCATCCTACTCTCACTCCGCTGGCAGAGGTATTGAAGTATCGACTTGCCGACTACGTTCGGTCACGGTCGTACGCGTCCTATCTCGACGTCAACAGCAACGACGATAACACCGCGACGGCGTATGGCACCACTCGCGTAGAGCGCGTAGCGAAACGGGTCGACCCAGCCAGGCGAGAGCAAGGTTAGAGACTCTGGCTCAGGTCGCTCGTGCCGACAGGGCGTCACGTCTACTGCGCGACCTAGTGGATCGAGGTACGCTTTCTCTCGGAGGGGGACCGGCGGGGGTGGGGCGCCATCATGATGCTTCTCGGTCGAACGGGGGGGGTCTGACGCACAACATCGACGTGCAGGACTTTGACGCGGTCGTCGTGGCGGTGGGCAAGCGTGACAATGCGGCGTCGATGCCGTCGATTCCTGAGTTGGACGACTGGGTGGTGCGATTTCCTGGTCTCGTACGTCACTCGAGGCAGTATCGGCGATCAGAGGCATATGCGAACCAGACAGTACTCGTCGTCGGTGCATCCGTAAGCCCATCGTCTGTAGCTGTTGTGCTGACAGGCGTGGGGTCCAGGTGAGTGGATCCGAGAGAGATATGAACCACCAGGCGAAAAAGATCTATCAATCGTTCCGGGTGAAGGGTGACACACTTTCAGTTATTTGGTGCCAGCTGACGTTTTCCTCACACGTCAGCCTGACACCGGTATGTGCCATGTCGTGACTGAAAGTTGTCCATAACTGTCGCAACAGATCGCAGGGCGCACTACAGGCAGGAAACTACATGCGCTGGATACCCAAAAACTCGGCGCTCGTCGGGGAAATCAAACAGTGCTCACCGATGCCCGAAGGATCTCCCATCAAATCTGGCCTCGTCGAGCTCAAGAACGGTACCGTGCGTCTTGCGTCGCTCGCGAGTGTCATGACGAACTGAGGACGCATGGTCAGATCTAATCGATAGCGTCATACTCGCCACTGGGTTCCGGTACACGTTTCCGTTCCTGCCGCAGTATTACGACGGTGCGACATACGCGCCTCATGAAGGGTCTGCGGAGACGGTGTCGCCGTTCCTGCCCGTGGACGGCTCGCACGTCCGTGACGTGTATCCGACATGTTTTATAACCAAGATCCCACGCTCGCGTTCCTTGGAAGAGAGTAGCCATTTTCTCTCGTGTCGTGATGCGGAATCGCAGTGACGCTTGGCACGCAGACGTTTGTGTTTTCAGAGTACGCGGCGGTCGCGTTATGAACGAACACGACCAAGTTGCCAAGCAGACAGACGATGCGGGGACGGTGCGACGAGATCGTCGAGGAGCGAGGGGGGTACGGCAAGTTGCGTCATATCTTTGGGTCCGGAACGGGGCTCGAGTGGGTCGTTTCATCCCTTGGTCGTGAATGGCGTCGAAAACGCATTCGGTCGTGTGGTAGCGATTCTGACGTGTCTGGTCGGATGGCTGAACGAGGCGGCGGTCGAGTATGGTGGAAAGCAGGTGCTTGGCGTTCTTTGCCATCGGGCGAGCGATGCTGACTGTTTGCCAAGGTGGGTGGGTTACCGAAGTAGTACGTCGATCTTTCCCTCAGGCTTGGTCAAGGTGTGCGTGTGTGTGGGCGTGACGCATGCACTTCTAGTGCCAAGGAAGTCGATCGTCATTGGGAAATCGCGCATTACGAAGGGTCACTCCAAGAGACGAGGCGGTTCTGCGTCTTGGGCTCGTGCAGATGAGCAACGAGGACAAAAGGAGACCCAATGTACTACAATAGTAGTACGGTAAAGAGTGGCGTACTTGTTACGTAATCCTATCTTGTTCCCCTAGTCCAGATAGCTCTTCGGAAGCACCGCACACGGAGACATCGAAAAGGGCTTGCGATCTATCGTACACCACCAAGGACGGGCTGATCGTCGCCTGAGGCCATGTCTAGCACGATGAGCCAAACGAACCTTCCAACACCACCACAACAGCCCACTCCACAACTCGAACCAGAAGTACAACAACAACCATCTCCAACACAATCGCCAGCGTCGTCGCAGCCTCCAGCGAAAACTCAAACTCAAGTTCACACACAAACGCAAACGCAAGCGCCGACCCCACCTCAGACCGCCACCACCGCACCCGACAACAACGTCTCGCTCGTCAACGTCATCAGCGCCATCACGACCGCCATCTCTCCATCGCATCTCAACCAACAACTCAAGACGTTCGCGCCCAAGGATCTACGGGATGTCATATTTGCGAGCTTATTGCCGGACGGACAGGACCCGCTGAGCGTGCTGGACGTGCAGGCCAACACGCTCGGCATACTCTACATCCTGTGAGTCGGCGCTTGGTTCTGTGCTGGCTTCGTTGCCCTTGGTTGACGACTGGGCGGTAGCGCTGCGAGGTTGCACACGACGGGTGCGCCGATTGTGCCGTTGGAATATGTGATCGAGTTTTGTCGCGCGTTCGTGCCGGAGCAGGCACGGTACGCGCCTGAAAAAGGTCGAGATGGTTTTCTTCGTTGATGTCCGGCCGTTGTCTCATCCTTCGTTTCAGTCACGCTTCTTGCGGTTGGAATACCGTTGCTTGCAGAGGCAGCGGGGAACGTGAGCAGTGTGCTCGATTAGCAAGGAAAACGCGACTCTGACGTTGGATTGGACAGCTTGCGGTTGCTATTCAACCCCTGTTTGATCTATTGACCAGATACGCACCCACTCTCTCGCATTTGACGACCATTCATCCCATTTTTCTCAAAGTGAGCGTCCCATTCGTATTATCTGAACTCTCATTCAATACTGGGCAGACATGCATATCGACCCGACATTTTGCCGCGGCTCTGCCCGTTCTCGTACACCCAATCACGACGATAGAGACTTCGATTTCAGACTTGACTTACAACGACAACTTGGTGTATCATTATGCAGGCGGTATGGCGTACGCCGCGCTCAAACGCTGGGCAGAAGCGCAAGAGTTTTTCGAGATATGTGCATGCAGTCCAGGCTCGGCCGCCGCAGCCATCCAGATGGAGGCACTCAAGAAGCTTGTTCTCGTACAGCTCATCCACGAGGGAAAGGTAGACCCGGTCTGTCGTGCATATATACGTCGCCGCTGATGCGCTCGCGGTAGACGACGCCTCCGCCCAAGTACATTCATCCAGCTTTACTTCGACTTCTCAAGGGTACGCCGTATTCGGCGTTCGTGAACGCGTATCCAGATCGGAGGACCGAACTACGTTCGATCGTGGATGGAGAACTAGTCTTTGCCACCGTACGTTTCCAAAGGCTCGTACCACCGGACACTGACTCGGCCCATGATAGGAAAAAACGCTCGGTTTGGTGCTTCAGGCGCTCGAACGCGCACCGCGATGGTCGATCAAGAAACTGACGTCGACCTACCTCACGCTCCATCTGTCCGACATCGCCAGTGCAATCGGGATCGAGAGCGTCGACGAAGTGCGTGGGTTGATTCTCGATATGGTGAGCGGGCCTGTGTCCGTGTCGATTCCCCGCGGTTTCGCTGACGAGGGGACAGATCGCGTCTTCGGAGATATCGGCGCAGCTATCGGACGACGGGACAGTCTCGTTCTTTGACATGCGTGTCGCGTTCGAGAAGGCGGACGTGGATAGGGTGCTCGCACAAGCACAGGAACAAGCGGCGCAATTGGCGAGGCTGGAGAGGGAGATGGCGAGGAGCAAGGAGTATTTGACCAAGGTGCGAACACGAGCTCCACTCCGCACCGTGTGATGGTTTTGTGATATCTTGCTGATCTCGAGACGCGTAGGCTATCAAGGGCAAGGAAGATGCAGCTTGGGGTTCGATGGACGACGATTTGGGAGATCGGATGGTACCGGGGCTTGCCTGGACCGATGATATTGGATTTCCTTAGTTGCTGTACTGTTCCCTTGCGTTACGTCTTGTGTCCCAGTTGTGACTGGGCGACTCGGATGTCGCGCGAAGTGAATGCACAGATCCAGACCGTACGTATTGTTTTAATAATACATGACTCGGAGACAACGGTACTAGCAAATGAATCTAAAGGTGGGGAATGTGGGCGGTCCAGGAGATAGTCTGGTAGGCGGAGGGAGGTAGCGCACGAAGACTAGCAAGTATCAATCCCATAAGGAGCGCCCTCGATACCACACCTAAAATAACTGTGATTGTTATGCCTACCCCGAAGACAACGCGCACCGTGCCATCGGAATGATGAATGGCGGGAACCAGAGAAAGGAAGACGAATGGACTCGCTGCCAAGATGAGAGACGCAACACGCCATAAGGTCTTCTCCGCCTCCGTCGGAAAATGAAAATTCCATGCGATGAGGTGCAGCCCGCCAAGAACCAGCCAAGTAGCACAAAGTGAAACAAGTGCGAGATTATCTTTGTCAATCTTAGCCACCAGTCTGTCGCTCATAGAACGAACAGGTCTCTCCTAATCATTCGTTTGCCCGGTCATCAACACAAGATACTTAGTCTCAGTAAGACACAAACCTCTGTCTCCATTAGCACTATGTCTTTGCCTTCACTGACTGATTGTGTATTCCGCATACTACAGAGGCGGGCCGTCAACCTATGCAGATAGCTTGGCTCTGGCTTCCACGCATTCTTCCTGCATATTCATGTCAGTATGCCTCAACCATGTTAGATAAAAGGACTTACAAGATAGGGGCTTTTTGTGAATCTGCTCTTACTTCCTGGGGAGAATAGAAGATATGGGGACACTGAAGACGATGTGGCTTCTCCCACCAGAACAAAAGAGCCAAGAGTGTGATTGCAGCCATGGCAACCGTGTCCAGTTCGACGAGCGTTACTGCGAGACCGTGGGAACCACGAACGACGACCTGTAGCACAAACCAGACGAGCTGCACAACGAGGATGGCCTTTGATAGTGCATCTTTTTTGCTTCTATCCTGTATTTCCTTCACGGTGATGACCGGATTTGCGATTTTGTTTTCCTTACAAAGCCGGAGGAATTTGCAGGATTCGATTGTCTCCAAGTTGCCTTCGTCATCGCGATAACGAAATCCACCCATCTCGGCAAAGAAACTGTGAGTCATCGACCATTGATACCCTTCCTCTGACATGGATCCACGATTTGTCAGACAATGTATTTACTGTAGAAAATAACGCACTATGAAATCCATCGACTTCGTGACAAGCATCCCACCATTCCCCAGCAGCCACCATAACGACAATCTCCGGGGCGAAAATGGAGACTATGACATATATTACCATTGTATTCCACGGTGTGGGAGTGTTAGGAATGTTAGGATGGACTGCATGCCATACACAAATCAGAAGCGTCAGGCTGCAGCTACTCAAAATACCCCAGACGCCGCGCGTTGTCCCATTTCCAGAAGGCTGTGGGCAACTCGGGGTTGTTGAGTTGGTGTCAATGGCATAGGCGATCTGGACAAGATGAAGGAGGCAGAACAGCAAGCGTAGCATGGGGAGATACACCAGATGACGGGAGGGGGATGTTGGCGGGAAACGCAAAGCTCGAGGGAGCTTCTTAACCGTCGAGTCTGCTCCCTTTCTGGCCATTGCCAGCAGCCATAATTGTCATTGTCGTGAGAGATGCGAAGTTGGTGCTATGGGACCGATTGCCGACGATATGGGCGCTGTGCGTCTCCCTCGATGCGGAATAACAAAGAGACGGTGAGATCTTGAGAAGCGTGTACGGTAGCAGTTGGGATACCGGTTCGTGGGTGGGGTTTTACCGCGGTATGCTGTAGCTCGGCTGAAGTCCAAGTCCAGCTTGAACACCGACTCCACCCGCCACGTCAGTCACCCCTTCCGGCACCTCTTCTTCTCTACATGTCGCAAGCAGTTTAGTTTCACATACATAGATACACTTGCACCAGCGTATAGCGTACCTACCTCTGGCTCCTCCTTATCGCCATGTTGTCATAACTCCCCATCTTCGCCACATCAGAATCCATGCCCAAATCGGTGCCCACGGAGACCATGACACGAGGACCGCCACCAGCGCACCTGGCAACAACGTCTCGCTCGTCAATGCCATCACCCTAATCGCTCCCGGCGTCTCTCCGTCGCACCTCAACCAACAACTCAAGGCGTTCGTATCGGACGGACAGGACCCGTTGAGCGTGCTGGACGTGCGGGCCAACACGCTTGGTATACTGTACATCCTGTGAGTCTGGGTTCGATTCTGTGCTGGTTTCGTTGCCTCGGTTGACGAGTTGGTGGTGGTGGGGTGGTAGCGCTGCGAGGTTGCACACGACGGCGCATCGAACGTGCCGCTAGAGTACTATGTGATCGAGTTTTGTCGCACGTACGTGGACTCATAGTACGCGCCAGAGAACCGTCCAGATGAGTTTTCTTTGTCCAGTCGTCCGTTGTCTCATCTTTTCTGTTCAGTCACTCTGCTTGCAGTGGGAGTACCATTGCTGGCAGAGGCAGCGGGGAACGTGAGCAATGTGTTCGATCAGCAAGGAAAACGCGACTCTGACGTTGGATTGGACAGCTTGCGCTTGTTATTCAGCGCTTGTTTGATTTATTGACCAGATACGCACCCACGCTTCCACATTTGACGACCATTCACCCCATTTTCCTCAATGTGAGCGTCACCATTCGTATTTCTGGACTCTCATTCAACGCTGGGTAGACATGCGCTTCGACCCGACATTTCGGCGCCGCTTCTTCCGTTCTCGCACATCCAATCACGACGATGGAGACTTCAATCTCAGACTTGGTGTATCATAGCGCAGGCGGTATGGCGTACACTGCGCTCAAACGCTGCATAGAAGCGCAAGACTTTTTCGAGATGTGGACGCGTCCAGGCTCGGCCGCCGCAGCTATCCAAATGGAAGCGCTCAAAAAACTCGTCCTCGCAGAGCTCATTCACGAGGGCAAGGTGCCCTCCGTCTCTTGTGAATATATGCGTTCTCCCTGATGGTTTGCTATAGATGACCCCTCCGCCCTGGTACGTTCATCCAGCGTCGCCTCGACTTCTCAGTCGGATTGGGAACGCCGACCAAGTACGCCCATTGATTCTCGACGTGGTCAACACCGTGGCCCGCGTTTGTGTGCCCGGAGGTCTCGCCCACGAAGGGACAGATCGCGTTTTCGGAGATATGCGTGCCGGTATCGGAGGACGGGACGGTCTCGTTCCTTGGTCCACGTGTTGCGTTCGAAAAGGCGGACGTGGATAGGGTGCATGCACAGGCTCAGGAACAAGCAGTGCAATCGGCGATGCTGGAGAGAGACATGGCGAGGAGCAAGGGGTATTTGACAAAGGTGCGTACCCGTATGATTACGACGTGTCCGCGTGATCAGCTCTGTCATCTGGTTTCTCGCTCGTCCTCGCGTCGTTGCGTCGCTGATATGGAGTGCTGATCACGACTGCTAGGCTATCGAAGGCAAGGAAGATGCGTCCTAGGATCCTATGGACGACGACTTGGGAGATCGGATGGTACCGTGGCTTTCCTGGGCCGAGGATATCGGCTTTCCTTAGTTGCTGCACTGGGATGTGGCCGAAATATTTCGGTTTGTATTTCGCGCCTTGCAACTCGAATCCATTTGATTTGCGACGATTGACAATCGGAGCGACTGCCGTGTCCACATTATTCATCGCCGACGTTCCAACGAATGCTGACACGAGAGAGCTCGTGTTCTTCCTCTTTTTTCCTTGTTGGTGCTTGCAGAGTTCGTTGAAGCGCGAAACAAAAGTCCTGCCAAAGTACCTACAGCCAGACAAGCAGGCTTGGGCATGAAACATACGTGCTAGTAGACATCAGGTGAACAGAAAGAAATAAATGCAACAACGCACGGAAGGGACAAGAACATAATCACACACCGTACGCCCTGACGACGTCCACAGATCGAGAGCCATTCCCACAACGTGGCACAGCAAATCCGAGTTCTCCAGTTCGTTCAATTACCTCAACCACGACTCGCCTTGCCTGATCGCCCGACGAGCGAGCCTCCAAACATCTCTTGGACTAGAAGCTGAGTCACCCCAAATCAGCCACGACGAGATACGTTACTCATCCCCATGATCAGCGTCTCCTAGTGTCTCACCTTCAAGACCGAATCAGCCAACGTTCTCTTGCTCCAGTGGCGACAGCACCGTCTGATGAGAACTCGTCGAGTCATCGGTCGGTCTGAATCCATTCGCTTCACGTATTCCTCGTTGGCTTCTATGGGCAAAGACAAGACCAAAGAGGATCGCAAAAAATCTGTCTTTAACGTCGAAATACACCCCGGTGGGTACCGTCGAGATATGGCTCCTGCTAGGTTCCCCTCGCCCCCCAAAAAAGAGAAGAGCGTGATCGGCACGCACAACCTAGATGCATGGCCGCCGCACTCACCTCTGACCACGGATCAATACGAACCCAATCGTATGCGTCATTTTTTTTCTTGTGCTCGAGCATACCCTCGACGACTCACGCTCCACAGAAGGGATGATCCGATGGCCATCTCGCGTTCCCTCCAGGGGGTCTTGTCCCTTTCCACGTGGCACCGGTGGAGCGTCTCTCTCGGCAACACGCCCGCACAGAACGCCTCTAGCTCACTCTACTGGACGTTACTTTGTCGGGATTGTCGGTGGACGCACCGAGCCGCTGAACGCGTAGTATTTGCATTCGTCGGATGAAGTTCGGACGCCGTCTTCGTCACCTGCGTTCACTGGCAAGCTTAAACCTTGGACAGGGTCATGCTTGCGCGCATACTAGCGTACATGCGAGCGGGCGTATATGCAAGCACGACGATGTGGAAACATCACGGCAAGAAGCAGTATCCGGCTTGTCCTGAAACCTTGTCATGGGTTCCTTGCAGCAACGAGGAGAAAGACATTCCGTCTGGTGTCATAGATTTTGTGGCAAGTGGTGACTGGGCGACCTTCTTCTCTATGTGTCGCAAGCAGTTTCAAATACGCTTGCACCAGCGTATAGCGTAACTACCTCCCATGATCCAAACATTATCGCCACGTTATCATAACTTCCCATCTTCGCCGCATCAGAATCCACGAGCTCAAGAGCTTGCCCTTGGCAGCACTTTTTTCGAACTCCGATGGTCTTACAGACCAATTTCTCTTGTATGGGAATTTGGTCTGTAAGACCGTCCCACTTGAAATTCAACCACCTTACACCCGATTCTAGGACTCCCTACCACTTGAGACACTTCAGCGGCGCAAACGGGCGGGATGTGGACCAAAGGGACCACTCGGGAAGTTCTTTTGGACCACATCCATTGCTTGTCGGATGTCTTTGCAATTATTCACTTCTGTTTATTTTTCATTTTTCATATTTTTCTATCTCTTGTGTCTCTTTCCTTGACGATGACGCTGGGATCATACATGCTCGCCACACATGCCTGCATGCCCCTTGACAACAACAACACAACCACGCACGCCCCATGACAACAACGACGGACAATGGGGACGCAACGAGGACAACACAACAATGACAGCGCGCCGATGCCGACGTGCCCTAGCTCTCCCAATTCATGACGACGTGACCCTCGTCCTCACCTCGCGACGAGGACGGCATGACAATGCCGATGTGCCTTCCCTCTCCCAACAAACAACAATGTGATCCTCACCTCCAAGTTGTGCACCCCTCGTCCTCGTCCTTGCGCGCATTCCACTCCCCTCGCCTCTCATGCCTGCGCACCTTGCTCGTTGGGATGAGTTGAACGACAATGGGCAATCCTGTCATTGACTCGATGAGTATGACCTGATTGCTCATTTACTGCTTTCATCTGCTCACTTCCTGTTCAAGTTGCCAGTGCCGTCCTCGACGGCTTGGTCCTGCCCATGCTCGTGTTCAGGCTATGGATATGCATTAGGATGCAACGTGTTGGCTGGGAGGACATTCAAGTTTTGGTGATGGTAGCGTTCTGTGTCTGAGCTGATGTCCTTGTGCTGACGGTTACCGGCCAGACGTTGGTTGTCGCGATGTGGTTGTGCATGGTCACGTTCACGTGTCTCCTATGGTGCGTCATTCCTCCCTCCCTTGCTTTGCTATCGCCAACGCCAGGTTCACAGGGCAGTTCATATCAGCATATCATTTGAACAATACTGAGCAAAGATCGTCTTCATATCTACGGACTCTTGATCATTGCCTTATTCTTCTCCACGTGGGTGGCACTTATTCTGCTAAACGCGCTCGCGTGCACATACACGTATCCCAAGTCGACGGC
Organism: Tylopilus subfusipes; assembly: GCA_038091275.1. NCBI lineage: Eukaryota > Fungi > Basidiomycota > Agaricomycetes > Boletales > Boletaceae > Tylopilus > Tylopilus subfusipes. The sequence continues at coordinate 41,979 of JBBPOB010000021.1, forward strand.
GTCGACGCCCTACCTTCGTTGTTCTCTTCTCCGCTCCTTGTCTACGTCATCACCCTACTCACGCCTTGACAGTCGGCTCCATCGGAGACATCACCACCGTCCTTTATGCGTCCTCCATAGGCTCACCCCACCACGCAAACAACCTTGACTTCTTCGCCTGCTATTTATATCCAACATCACTATCTGCATCCTCTGCACGTTTCGCATCGCGTGCTTTTTCACGCCCGTGCTTACACGGTGGATCATCTTTGTCACGAATCAACAGGTAGTGTGGATCAGTGTTTTGGGTGTCGGTGGCAAGGCTGACCGGACAGATTGCGGCGTGCTTGCTCGTGTGCAACCTCTTCGCAGATGACGCTGACGATGATCGAGCTCTTGTTCTTGACCCACCCAGCGAGGAGAGCGAGGACGGCACTAGACCTGTACTCAGTGTACTGTCACCCGTCTTTGGTCGCTTTCAGATCACTGACAGACTCGACAGGGACATTCGAAAGACGGATACGACCACTCGTACGTACTACAGCATAGGAAGCACTTGGATTCCTTTTTGTACCATACATAGAGGGACATTTCTAGACGTTGCATATCAAAAGCATAGCCTGACATCATCACCCCTTGATCTGACCATGCAAGTCACCTCAGAGCAAATATGTGATATTGTTGATGGCCACAATGGGAACCAAGACATCCACATCACCTTGATCTCAGAGATCAGGAACACCAGTTACAGGTATATGAGTGCAAGACATTGTTGATAGCTCACCAACCTGCCATCATCACAGCTACTACTACATTGCACTCACTCTCCAATGCTGACCAATCCTGTCTCCTCTTGTACCTGCTACCCATCCATCACCAGGGGCCCCAAAGACGATCACCCTCTCCATGCTATCCTGAGGTGGCTTTTCTTTCACTTCTTCATCTGCTCTCATGTTGTCTAGTACATCTTTGTGGCCAGTGATCTATTGTATGGTTATGTTACAATTCTTTTTTTTTTTTTTTATGGACTGCATAAATAAGTCTATGGAGTCTGTCAATTGGGTACCAGGGTGAGATCTCAAGCTTTTTTAGTGCTGGGAAATGACAGTGCATGAGGGTGTTGAAGCAGCCCAGTCATGCAGTGGCTGTGGGGAAATGGAGAAAAGATAGTATACCAGTGGTCTGCATTGTCCATAATGGTGTGGCTGATTCAGTAGAGAAAGAAGGTAGGTGTTGTTCAACCCAGATGTCTAAAATAAGGTGGAGAGTGTCAAGGCATGTTGAAAAGTGTCAAACAAACCTGAGGGGAAGAGAGCAAGCATGATTGTGCATGTATGATCAACTGTAAGTGCTGCAGAGAATAATCAGTGTGATGAAACAGTTGACAAGAACATATCTAAAGGTCCCCCAGACCCACCTGCACTGCCCAATGAACTGGTGATCTGACTGAATGTACCCCACAGTTTGCTGTTGGAGTTCAAATGTTGTATGTAGTCACATGTGATTACCTAATTATGTGCAACCCTTTATTTGTTTGCTTGTCTCTTTTGAACACCTTGTTATAGTCAACTGAGGTAAGACTCTACTTCTACATAGACCTTATACCTTTTACTCACATTCCTGTAGTCTTATACTTGCTGCAGGTAATCTATAGTTGCTCGTTATAGTCAACTGAGTCTTACACTTGCTACAGGTTATGAGCCCTGACACCCGTAACTAAAGACAAAGACTAAAAGTACAGTGTCATAGGAAAACACACTAGCAACATGTCAAGAGCTGGAGATAGAGTACTTGAGGTCCTGAAGCTGGATGCTTCAGGGAAAGACTGGTTCATTTGGAAGAACTGGCTTGAAGTATCACTCTTGGTGCAAAGGCTTGTTGGGTACCTACATGGCACAAAGCCATTCCCAACAGATCCAAGCACAGGACAGCCATCAGGATGGGTGCCAACTATGGCTGCAGAGATCAAGGCCGTTGCTGCGTACAATGAGGCTGCTGAAAAATGGAATGAAGAAAATTCCATCGTAAGGCAACAGATTGTTGTTACTATTCCTGACTCCCTCTTTATTGATGTTATGAAACTGGAGACTGTGCACAAATACTATGAAGTCCTCCAAAAGAAGTTCAAAAACCATTTGTGCATTGTTGCTGTCGAGAAGTGACATCATCTTGGCGACTTGAGGCTAAAGGAAGGTGGTGATGCATGGGCCCATTTTGAGAAGGTCAAAGCCCTTTGCAAGGAACTCACATTATTGGGCCACCTTGTGTCGGATAAGGACCTGTTCAACATGATCTATATGTCATTACCCCACTCATACAATGCCATCCTTACCTCCATCTTGACAAACATAACCTTGCAGAAAACTACTGTCTCGTCCAATGAAATCATGAACATGGTTATTGATACCTACGAACAGTTAGTTGCACAAGGCACTGCCAAACCCAAAGGTGAAAAGAATGATGTGGCCCTCAATATGGACATGAAGAAAGGCAAAGGCCATGCCAAAAGGTTTGATGGTGATTGCAATAACTGTGGCTGGTATGAACACTGTGGTCAAGACTGTTGGGAAGAGGGTGGAGACAAGCACAGCCAAGCGCCAAAAGCCTGGAAGTCAAGGGGCAAGAAGAACAAGGACTTGAGATCTTCAAAGTTGGTGCACACCGTGACTGAAGAGAAAGAGCCAGATGCCATCTGGTTAGCTGAAGGCCTTGATGATGAGGCAGAAGCTGTTACACTTGTCAATTCAAGACAGTTGATCACTCAGAAGAAATCATCTTGTTTTGAGGGAGGTACTCATGAAGAGACACTACGTCCTTGAGCACAAGTATACTAGGGTTCCAGTCAATTGGACTGGTGAGGTCTTGGGTCAAGGGTTGGATGAGATCAAGAACTCTAGTCAGACAGACTAGGATACAAGACGAGTGTATATTACACAAGATCAAGTATGAGGAAAACACAGGAGGTTAGACAGAGTCTTTAAATAGGACTTCAACCAGAGATGAGTAAGCAGGAAAATGAATGAACATCAGAGAACTATTGGACTGTGAGTAATAGGGAACACATAACTAGTGCGAGAGAACTAGCTAGAGGAGGAGATGGTCTGATGGAAACAGAAGATGACAAGGCCATTATGACTCAGGATATATCCCCCTTCTGAAAGAAAGAGAAGTCTGAAGTGAACAGCTTGGGGGTTAGATGGAGAAGAACACAAAGGACTGAGGACCTAGTAATAAAAGGAAATGGTCCCAGTGGTAAGAGAATACTCCCCATATAGTGGTATGGCAAGGAGAAGATATCATAAGAAGAAGAACAGATGGAAAAAGGAGACTGATTGTAACAGAAGCAACCTCAACCTTACCTTTCGCTACCCTCGCACACTCAGGCATGTCATCTTCCACAGTCGAACTGTATGACAGTGGTGTGTCACAGCACTTGTTGTCCTATCATGAACATTTTGTCAACTTTACCCCCATCACGCCTAAGTCTATAACAGCTGCTGACAAGTGCACCTTTGATGTGATTGGGCGTGGGGATATGTATATTGAGATACTGAATCGGACTTCAAAAGCGCGTGTTCTTTTGAAGAATGTGCTGTATGCTCCATTAATGGGTGTAATCCTCATCTCAATTAGCAAGTTGGCCATGGCAGGCTATGCCGCACTTTTCTGCAACTCCATTTGCTGCATCTTTGATCTGCACAAAAGGCTAGTAGGAGAGATATTTGTTAGCAGTGGCCTGTACTGTGACAAATGCACTGCTAAACAGCCATTCATGGGTGCTATGACCACAACTAAGGTGCTTACCATGATGGAACTGCACTGCCGCTTATCGCATATTGTGTCATTTATGATTCAGGAGATGTTGACCAAAGGGATGGTTGAAGGAATCAAGCTAGACCCTATGCATATGAAAATGGGTCAATGCAAATCATGTGAATATGGAAAGGTGGTATGCAAACCTATAGGGAATGTGTGCAAGCTGAAACGGCATGAATATTTCAGTGATGAGGTCCATACAGACATTTGGGGACCATCCAATGTGCAGACTCCTGGCCACAAGAGGTTCTATGCCTCATTCATGGATGATCATACGCGATACATGCACCTATACCTCCTAGCGGTGAAGTTAGAAACCCTTGAAGCCTACCACATGTATTTAGCATGGGTGAAGACCCAACATGGCACTGTTATCAAATGGTTGCAATCCAATCGTGGTGGCGAGTACCTGAGTGATGATTTCACCTGTTATTTGAAATCACAAGGCACAGAGAGAAAGCTCACCACACACGATACATCACAGCACAATGGTATAGCTGAATGGTTGAACTGAACACTCCTAGAATGAGTGCACGTGGTACTGCATGCAAGTGGATTGCCAAAAAACCTGTGGGGTGAAGCATTAGCATATGTCATCTGGGTGAAGAACCACATGGTGTCCCACATACTCAATGGCAAGACACCATATGAACTATTGATGGGTAAGAAGCCCATGTTAAAATGCTTACCTGAATGAGGGACGTGTGTGTGTATCCATGATGACTCTGGTCCCAAGTTCAATGCAAGGGCCTGGAAGGGGCAATGGATCGGCTTTGATGCTGACAGTGGAGCAAACCAGGTGTATGATGAACACCGTTGAATGGTGTGCGTTAAGTGCAATGTATCATTCAACAGGCATGGCAGTCTTGACTCTGAGCAGACAGATGTGCAGATCAAGGGGGAGAGGACAGGAAACAATCAGTGCAGTGAGCTGGTCAACAACAAAATGACAAAAAACTCACCTGATCTACATCTTAAACCCTCAGTAGCTTCAATTGACCCTGTGCCAGCTGTGCCCATTATTGAACTGCATTGCTCGAGTTGACAGTGCACTGAGTTGCCATACATTCAGATGCTGTGCAATCATGCTGGCATGCATGACAGACAAGAAGGGCGACCCATCTTGCCTTGTGGGATACAGGCAGTGGCTCTTGAGGGCCGTCGTGAGAGTGAGGGGGAGAACACAGCTGCAGAAGCTGATGCAGCTGTCAGCATTGATAGATGGGAAGATGACGAGGCAGTGGCTTATGCAATGCACACTTGCATAAGCAAGGCTAAAGCATTGGAGCCATGCACAATTGATGAGGCATGAACGCAAGCAGACTGGCTGCACTGGGATGATGCCATCAAGGTGGAGCTGAAAAGCCTTGACAACACTCATACCTGGGATGTTGTACCTTGACCAGCGAAAGGCACCAATGTCATTGACTGCAAATGGGTCTTCAAGATTAAGAAGAACTCAGCAGGTGAAATTGACAAGTACAAGGCCTGTCTCATCACATGTGGATTCACGCAAGTACACAGTGTCGACTACTATGAAACATATGTGCCAGTTGCCCACCTCTCATTGCTCTGCCTCATCCTCCCCATCGCTGCCCATTACAACTGGGATATCAATGTATTTGACTTCCACTTAGCCTTCCTCAATGGCAAACTCAACGATAATGAAATAATCTACATGGAATTACCTCCCAGCTTTAACAAGCATGGTTGAGACCTCGTCACCTGTCTGTGTGTTGCCCTATATGGGTCAAAGCAAGGCACATTGAAATGGTATCAGCACCTGTGTAAGGAACTTGATGAACTTGGTCTCAAATGAACTGAGGCCAATTGGGAAGTCTTCATAGCATGTATAGGCAATGATCTATTAATTCTAGCCTTCCACGTCAATGACTGCACAGTAACTGGCTCATCGAGAGAGCTTGTCAAAGCTTTCAAGGACGAAATCGGGACACAGTTCAAGATCTCAGACCTTGGACCAATCAGCTGGCTACTTGGGATAAAGGTAGCTTGTGATCGTGATGCCCGCACCATTTCCATTTCCCAGCAATCCTATATTGAGGCAATACTCATAAAATACAACTTCACTGACCAGAAACTGGTGTCTATACCTATGGACCCTAATGTCCAGCTCTTGTGACCACCATGTGACAAGTCCCATTCCATGTGGCACTTGGGTCACTAATGTACCTGGCTGTTGGTACATGCCCCAACATTGCATTCATGGTATTGATGCTCGTCCAATTCACAGAGAACCCTGGACTACCTCACTGGAAAGCACTCAAATGGGTTTATTGCTACCTGATTGGTACAAAGGGCTGGTCACTGACATATGGGACCCAGACAAACAACCTTGTTGGCTATGCTAATGCCAATGGTGCATCACAGGAGCATCATCATACTATAATGGGATATGCATTCCTCATCAATGGTGGAGTGATCTCATGGAGTTCATGCAAGCAGGAACTTGTCACCCTCTCTACCACAGAGGCTAAGTATGTTGCATCCACTCATGCAGCCAAAGAAGCCCTTTGGCTTCATCACCTCATTAGCAAGGTTTTCCAACCTCTGTACAACCTGACCATCCTTTACAATGACAATCAGTCTGCAATTGTGCTTATCAAAGATGGTAATTATCATGTGCACACTAAACACATAGATATATACTACCATTTTATCTGTTTCTCCATTTCAAATGGTTCTATTCACTTGATCTATTGTCCTACTGATAATATGATTGCTGACACTCTGACAAAAGTTCTTCCCTCTGCTAAGGCCAAGCATTTTGCTTCAGAACTTGGACTTTGTGCCATTTGAGGGGGAGTGTTGGAGTTCAAACATTGTATGTAGTCATGCATGATTACCTAATCACATGCAACCCTTTATTTGTTTGCTCATCTCTTTCAAACATCTTAGTTGCTTATTATAGTCAACTAAGGTAAGACTCTACTTCTACATAGACCTTATACCTTTTACTCACATTCCTGTAGTCTTGCACTTGCTGCATTTGCAGCTTGAGGCCTGGGGGAAGAGGAAGGTGTTGATGACCTGCAATAAAACACTTATTGAAGACAATGCAGACATGACAGTAGCATCAGAACATGTTGAGGATGCTGGAAATGTGCCAAAAGAATGTAGAAAACATGTCAGAATGTATCAGTAGATGCTTGGAGCAAGGGGAAAAGGAGAACTCACTGGAGAGAGCTTGAGGTGAGCTGGGCAAGTCGGGTAGTGAGGTGGCCACACTAGGCAACATCAACAGTGTCAAGGAACATCCTAGGAACATCAGTAATGAGCTTCTTGAGGTGATGAACACACCAAGTGAAGATACACTGAGCAACAAAACCATTGCAATGTTTGACTGTTTTGGAGTGCATGTTATATAGCATGTCAGAGTATGGGAGCCTCGCTTAGTACTAATCAGATGAAATAGAGTAAGCACTCTTGGCTATCTATTGCACTTTGGGTCATGTGATTTGGTCCAGTGGCTGTGGAGATATGTCCATTTTAATCCACCCATGTCATTACAACAGTTTTGTTGCTGATCTATTAAAGTATGAAAACTATATGTTGCAGTGGGTTATTATGTCAGCAATGGGTCATGTGATGCATAAAGAGTTCAACATAGTGTAAATACATCCAAACACCATCGCTTTTACCACTTCAACCACCATGAAATCCCTTTCTGTTGC